>JAGKPW010000301.1:0-102101 GCA_019926035.1 Melaleuca alternifolia
ATGGTCCAATCTAAGGAGTTCGTCTCCTCAAAGTCCAATATAACCGAGTTCATCTCCTCAAAGCCATGTTCATCTACTCTTGGTCCAGTCTAACAAAGTTCGTCTCTTATTGGTCAAATCTATGGAGTTCGTCTCCTCACGGTCCAATCTAACCATGTTCGTGTCCTCTTGGTCCAATCTAACCAAGTTCGTCTCCTCTTTGTCCAATCTAAGGAGTTCGTCTCCTCAAGGTCCAATCTAACCAAGTTGGTCTCCTCTTGGTCCAATCTAAGGAGTTCGCCCTCCTCAAGGTCCAATCTAACCAAGTTCGTCTCCTCTTGGTCCAGTCTAACCAAGTTCGTCTCTTATTGGTTCAATCTATGGATTTCTTCTCCTATTGGTTCAATCTAAGGATTCGTCTCCTCAAGGTCCAATATAACCAAGTTCGTCTCCTTTCGTCTCTTCAAGGTCCAATATTACAAAGTTCGTCTCCTCTAGGTCCAATCTAACCAAGTTCGTCTTCTCTCGGTCCAATCTAAGGAGTTCGTGTCCTCAAGGTCCAATCTAACCAAGCTCGTCTCCTCTTGGTCCAATCTAACCAAGTTCGTCTCCTCTTGGTACAATCCAACCAAGTTCGTCTCCTAGTGGTCCAATCTTTGGAGTTCGTCCCCTCATGGTCCAATCTTAAGGAGTTCGCCTCCTCAAGGTCCAGTCTAACCAAGTTCGTCTCCTCTTGGTCCAATCTAACCATGTTCGTCTCCTCTCGGTCCTATTTAGCCAAGTTCGTCTCCCCTTGGTCCAATCTTAGGAGTTAATCTCCTCATGGTCCAATCTACCCAAGTTCGTCTCCTCTTGGTCCAATCTAAGGAGTTCGTCTCTTCACGGTCCAATCTAACCAAGTTCGACTCCTATTGGTCCAATCTAAAGAGTTCTTCTCCTCAAGGTCCAATCTAGCCAACTTCGTCTCCTCTTGGTCCAATCTAAGGAGTTTGTCACCTCAACGTCCCATCCAACCAAGTTCATCTCCTCTAGGTCCAATGTAACCAAGTTCGTCTCCTCAAGGTCCATTCTAACCATGTTCGTCTCCTCTTGATCTTATCTATCCAAGTTCATCTCCTCTTGCTCCAATCTAAGGAGTTCGTCTCCTCAAGATCCAATATAACCAAGTTCGTCTCCTCTTGGTCCAGTCTAAGCAAGTTCGTCTCCTATTGGTCCAATCTATGGAGTTTGTCCCCTCATGGTCCATCTCAGGGTTCCTTCTCGCAAGGGCCAATTAACCAAGTGGTCTACTAGTGGTCAATCTAAGGAGTTACCTCTCCTCATGTCATGTAACAAGTTCGTGCTCCATTGGTCCATTCTAACCAAGTTCGTCTCCTCACAAGGTCCATGCTAACCATGTTCGTCTCCTCTGATCTTGATCTATCCAAGTTCATTCCTCTTGCTCCCACTAAGGAGTCGTCTCCTCCCACAAAATAAGATCTCACTACAACCAAGTGCGTTCTCCGTCTTGGATCAGTCTAACCAAGTTCGTCTCCCTTGTCCAATCTATGGAGTTAATCCCCTCATGGTCCAATCTAAGGAGTTCCTCTCCTCAAGGTCCAATCTAACCAAGTTCGTCTCCTCTTGGTCCAATCTAAGGAGTTCCTCTCCTCAATGTCCAATCTAACCAAGTTCGTCTCCTATTGGTCCAATCTATGGAGTTCGTCCCCTCATGGTCCAATCTAAGGAGTTCGTCTCCTCAAAGTCCAAATAACCGAGTCATCTCCTCAAAGCCATGTTCATCTACTCTTGGTCCAGTCTAACAAAGTTCCTCAAAGCCATGTTCATCTACTCTTGGTCCAGTCTAACCAAGTTCGTCTCTTATTGGTCAAATCTATGGAGTTCGTCTCCTCACGGTCCAATCTAACCATGTTCGTGTCCTCTTGGTCCAATCTAACCAAGTTCGTCTCCTCTTTGTCCAATCTAAGGAGTTCGTGTCCTCAAGGTCCAATCTAACCAAGCTCGTCTCCTCTTGGTCCAATCTAACCAAGTTCGTCTCCTCTTGGTACAATCCAACCAAGTTCGTCTCCTAGTGGTCCAATCTTTGGAGTTCGTCCCCTCATGGTCCAATCTAAGGAGTTCGCCTCCTCAAGGTCCAGTCTAACCAAGTTCGTCTCCTCTTGGTCCAATCTAACCATGTTCGTCTCCTCTCGGTCCTATTTAGCCAAGTTCGTCTCCCCTTGGTCCAATCTAAGGAGTTAATCTCCTCATGGTCCAATCTACCCAAGTTCGTCTCCTCTTGGTCCAATCTAAGGAGTTCGTCTCTTCACGGTCCAATCTAACCAAGTTCGACTCCTCTTGGTCCAATCTAAAGAGTTCTTCTCCTCAAGTTTCCAATCTAGCCAACTTCGTCTCCTCTTGGTCCAATCTAAGGAGTTTGTCACCCTCAACGTCCCATCCAACCAAGTTCATCTCCTCTAGGTCCATGTAACCAAGTGCCGCTCCACTTGGTCCATTCTACCAGTTCGTCTCCTCAAGGTCCATTCTAACCATGTTCGTCTCCTCTTGATCTTATCTATCCAAGTTCATCTCCTCTTGCTCCAATCTAAGGAGTTCGTCTCCTCAAGAACCAATATAACCAAGTTCGTCTCCTCTTGGATCAGTCTAACCAAGTTCGTCTCCAATTGGTCCAATCTATGGAGTTCATCCCCTCATGGTCCAATCTAAGGAGTTCCTCTCCTCAAGGTCCAATCTAACCAAGTTCGTCTCCTCTTGGTCCAATCTAAGGAGTTCCTCTCCTCAATGTCCAATCTAACCAAGTTCGTCTCCTATTGGTCCAATCTATGGAGTTCGTCCCCTCATGGTCCAATCTAAGGAGTTCGTCTCCTCAAAGTCCAATATAACCGAGTTCATCTCCTCAAAGCCATGTTCATCTACTCTTGGTCCAGTCTAACAAAGTTCGTCTCTTATTGGTCAAATCTATGGAGTTCGTCTCCTCACGGTCCAATCTAACCATGTTCGTGTCCTCTTGGTCCAATCTAACCAAGTTCGTCTCCTCTTTGTCCAATCTAAGGAGTTCGTCTCCTCAAGGTCCAATCTAACCAAGTTGGTCTCCTCTTGGTCCAATCTAAGGAGTTCGCCCTCCTCAAGGTCCAATCTAACCAAGTTCGTCTCCTCTTGGTCCAGTCTAACCAAGTTCGTCTCTTATTGGTTCAATCTATGGATTTCTTCTCCTATTGGTTCAATCTAAGGATTCGTCTCCTCAAGGTCCAATATAACCAAGTTCGTCTCCTTTCGTCTCTTCAAGGTCCAATATTACAAAGTTCGTCTCCTCTAGGTCCAATCTAACCAAGTTCGTCTTCTCTCGGTCCAATCTAAGGAGTTCGTGTCCTCAAGGTCCAATCTAACCAAGCTCGTCTCCTCTTGGTCCAATCTAACCAAGTTCGTCTCCTCTTGGTACAATCCAACCAAGTTCGTCTCCTAGTGGTCCAATCTTTGGAGTTCGTCCCCTCATGGTCCAATCTTAAGGAGTTCGCCTCCTCAAGGTCCAGTCTAACCAAGTTCGTCTCCTCTTGGTCCAATCTAACCATGTTCGTCTCCTCTCGGTCCTATTTAGCCAAGTTCGTCTCCCCTTGGTCCAATCTTAGGAGTTAATCTCCTCATGGTCCAATCTACCCAAGTTCGTCTCCTCTTGGTCCAATCTAAGGAGTTCGTCTCTTCACGGTCCAATCTAACCAAGTTCGACTCCTATTGGTCCAATCTAAAGAGTTCTTCTCCTCAAGGTCCAATCTAGCCAACTTCGTCTCCTCTTGGTCCAATCTAAGGAATTTGTCACCTCAACGTCCCATCCAACCAAGTTCATCTCCTCTAGGTCCAATGTAACCAAGTTCGTCTCCACTTGGTCCATTCTAACCAAGTTCGTCTCCTCAAGGTCCATTCTAACCATGTTCGTCTCCTCTTGATCCTATCTATCCAAGTTCATCTCCTCTTGGTCCAATCTAAGGAGTTCGTCTCCTCAAGATCCAATATAACCAAGTTCGTCTCCTCTTGGTCCAGTCTAAGCAAGTTCGTCTCCTATTGGTCCAATCTATGGAGTTTGTCCCCTCATGGTCCAATCTCAGGGGTTCCTCTCCTCAAGGTCCAATCTAACCAAGTTCGTCTCCTATTGGTCCAATCTAAGGACTGCGTCTCTTCATGGTCCAATCTAACCAAGTTCGTCTCCTATTGGTCCAATTTATGGAGTTCGTCCCCTCATGGTCCAATCTAAGGAGTTCCTCTCCTCAAGGTCCAATCTAACTAAGTTTGTCTCCTCTTGGTCCAATCTAAGGAGTTCGCCTCCTCAAGGTCCAATCTAACCAAGTTCGTCACCTCTTGGTCCAGTCTAACCAAGTTCGTCTCTTATTGGTCCAATCTATGGATTTCGTCCCCTCTTCGTCCAATATAAGGAGTTCATCTCCTCAAGGTCCAATCTAAGGAGTTCGTCTCGTTAAGGTCCAATCTAACCAAGTTCGTCTCCTCTAGGTCCAATCTAACCAAGTTCGTCTTCTCTCGGTCCAATCTAAGGAGTTCGTGTCCTCAAGGTCCAATCTAACCAAGATCGTCTCCACTTGGTCCAATATAACCAAGTTCGTCTCCTCTTGGTACAATCAACCAAGTTCGTCTCCTTTTGGTCCAATCTATGGAGTTCGTCCCCTCATGGTCCAATCTAAGGAGTTCGTCTCTGCAATGTCCAATGTGACCATGTTCGTCTCCTCTTGGTCCAATCTCACGAAGTTCGTCTCCTCTCGGTCCTATATAGCCAAGTTCGTCTCCCCTTGGCCCAATCTAAGGAGTTCGTCTCCTCAGGGGCCAATCTACCCAAGTTTGTCTCCTCTTGGTCCTATCTAAGTGGTTCGTCTAGTCGCGGTCCAATCTGACCAAGTTCGTCTCCTATATAGCCAAGTTCGTCTCCTCTTGGACCAATCTAAGGAGTTCATCTCCTCTTGGTCCAATCTAACCAAGTTCGTCTCCTCTTGGTCCAGTCTAACCAAATTCGTCTCTTGTTGGTCCAATCTATGGATTTCGTCTACTCTTGGCCCAATCTAAGAGGTTCGTCTCCTCAAGGTCCAATCTAACCAACTTCGTCTCCTCTTGGTCCAATCTAAGGAGTTCGTCTTGTTAAGGTCCAATCTAACCAAGTTCGTCTCCTCTAGGTCCAATCTAACCAAGTTCGTCTTCTCTCGGTCTAATCTAAGGAGTTCGTGTCCTCAACGTCCAATCTAACCAAGATCGTCTCCACTTGGTCCAATCTAACCAAGTTCGTCTCCTCTTGGTACAATCAAACCAAGTTCGTCTCCTATTGGTCCAATCTATGGAGTTCGTCCCCTCATGGTCCAATCTAAGGAGTTCGTCTCTGCAAGGTACAATCTGACCATGTTCGTCTCCTCTTGGTCCAATCTCACCAAGTTCGTCTCCTCTCGGTCCTATATAGCCAAGTTCGTCTCCTCTTGGCCCAATCTAAGGAGTTCGTCTCCTCAGGGTCCAATCTACCCAAGTTTGCCTCCTCTTGGTCCGATCTAAGGGGTTCGTCTACTCGCGGTCCAATCTGACCAAGTTCGTCTCCTATATAGCCATGTTCGTCTCCTCTTGGACCAATCTAAGGAGTTCGTCTCCTCAAGGTCCAATCTAGGCAAGTTCGTTTCCTCCTGGTCCCGTATAACCAAGTTCGTCTCTTATTGGTCCAATCTGTGGATTTCGTCCCCTCTTGGTCCAATCGAAGGAGTTCGTCTCCTCAAGGTCCAATCTAACCAACTTCGTCTCCTCTTGGTCCAATCTAAGGAGTTCGTCTCCTCGAGGTCTAATCTAACCAAGTTCATCTCCTCTTGGTCCAATATAACCAAGTTCCTCATCTCTCGGTCCAATCTAAGGAGTTCGTGTCCTCAAGGTCCAATCTAACCAAGCTCGTCTCCTCTTGGTCCAGTGTAACCACGTTCGTCTCTTATTGGTCCTATCTATGGATTTCGTCTCCTCATGGTCCAATCTAAGGAGTTCGTCTCCTCAAGGTCCAATCTAACCAAGTTCGTCTCCTCTTGGTGCAATATAACCAAGTTCGTCTCCTCTTGGTCCTGTCTAACCAAGTTCGTCTCCTATTGGTCCAATCTATGGAGTTCATCCCCTCATGGTCCAATCTAAGCAGTTCCTCTCCTCAAGGTCCAATCTAAGGAGTTCGTCTCCTCTTGGACCAATCTAACCAAGTTCGTCTCCTCTTGGTCCAATATAACCAAGTTCCTCTTCTCTCGGTCCAATTTAAGGAGTTCGTGTACTCAAGGTCCAATCTAACCAAGCTCGTCTCCTCTAGGTCCAATCTAACCAAGTTCGTCTCCTCTTGGTACAATCAAACCAAGTTCGTCTCCTATTGGTCCAATCTATGAAGTTGGTCCTCTCATGGTCCAATCTAAGGAGTTCGTCTCCTCAACGTCCAAACTAACCAAGTTCGTCTCCTCTCGGTCCAATCTAACCAAGTTCGTCTCCTCACGGTCCTATGTAGCCAAGTTCGTCTCCTCATGGTCCAATCTAAGGAGTTCGTCTCCTCAGGGTCCAATCTACCCAAGTTCGTCTCCTCATGGTCCAATCTAAGGAGTTCGTCTCCTCGCGGTCCAATCTAACCAAGTTCGTCTCCTCCTGGTCCAATGTAACCAAGTTCGTCTCCTCTTGGACCAATCTAAGGAGTTCGTCTCCTCAAGGGCCATCTACGCATGTTCGTTTCCTCTTGGTCCGGTCTAACCAAGTTCGTCTCTTATTTGTCCAATCTGTGGATTTCGTCTCATGTTGGTCCAATCTAAGGAGTTCGTCTCCTCAAGCTCCAATCTAACCAATTTCGTCTCCTCTTGGTCCAATCTAACCAAGTTCGTCTCCTCTCGGTCCTATCTAGCCAAGTTCATCTCCTCTTGGTCCAATCAAAGGACTTCGTCTCCTCAGGGTCCAATCTACCCAAGTTCCTCTCCTCATGGTCCAATCGAAGGAGTTCGTCTTATCGCGGTCCAATCTAACCAAGTTCGTCTCCTCCTGGTCCAATCTAACCAAGTTCGTCTCCTCAAGGTCCAATCTAGGCAAGTTCGTTTCCTCTTGGTCCGATCTAACCAAGTTCGGCTCTTATTGGTCCAATCTGTGGATTTCGTCTCCTCTTGGTCCAATCTAAGGAGTTCGTCTCCTCAAGGTCTAATCTAACCAAGTTCATCTCCTCTTGGTCCAATGCAACCAAGTTCCTCTTCTCTCGCTCCAATCTAAGCAGTTCCTGTCCTAAAGGTCCAATCTAACCAAACTCGTCTCCTCGTGGTCCAATCTAACCAAGTTCGTCTGCTTTTGGTACAATCCAACCAAGTTCGTCTCATATTGGTCCAATCTTTGGAGTTCGTCCCCTCATGGTCCAATATAAGGAGTTCGCCTCCTCAAGGTCCAATCTAACCAAGTTCGTCTCCTCTCGGTCCTATTTAGCCAAGTTCGTCTCCTCTTGGTCCAATCTAAGAAGTTCGTCTCCACATGGTCCAATCTACCCAAGTTCGTCTCCTCTTGGTCCAATCTAAGGAGTTCGTCTCCTCAGGGTCCAATCAAACTAAGTTCGTCTCCTCCTGGTCCAGTCTAACCAAGTTCGTCTCCTCAGGACCAATCTAAGGAGTTTCTCTCCTCAAGCTCCAATCTAAACAACTTCGTCTCCTCTTGGTCCAGTATACCAAGTTTGTCTCTTATTGGTCTAATCTATGGATCCGTCTCCTCTTGGTCCAATATAACCATGTTCCTCTTCTCTTGGTCCATTCTAACCAAGCTCATCTCCTCTTGGTCCAATCTAACCAAGTTCGTCTCCTCTTGGTACAATCAAACCAAGTTCGTCTCCTATTGGTCCGATCAATGGAGTTCGTCCCCTCATGGTCCAATCTAAGGAGTTCGTCTCCTCAAAGTCCAATCTAACCAATTTCGTCTCCTCTTGGTCCAATCTAACCAAGTTCGTCTCCTCTCGGTCCTATCTAGCCAAGTTCGTCTCCTCTTGGTCCAATCTAAGGACTTTGTCTCCTCAGGGTCCAATCTACCCAAGTTCCTCTCCTAATGGTCCAATCTAAGGAGTTCGTCTCCTCGCGGTCCAATCAAACCAAGTTCGTCTCCTCCGGGTCAAATCTAACCAAGTTCGTCTCCTCTTGGACCAATCTAAGGAGTTCGTCTCCTCAAGGTCCAATCTAGGCAAGTTCGTTTCCTCTTGGTCCGATCTAACCAAGTTCGGCTCTATTGGTCCAATCTGTGGATTTCGTCTCCCCTTGGTCCAATCTATAAGGAGTTCTTCTCGTCAAGGTCTAATCTAACCAAGTTCGTCTCCTCTTGGTCCAATACAACCAAGTTCCTCTTCTCTCGCTCCAATCTAAGCAGTTCCTGTCCTAAAGGTCCAATCTAACCATACTCGTCTCCTCTTGGTCCAATCTAACCAAGTTCGTCTGCTCTTGGTACAATCCAACCAAGTTCGTCCCATATTGGTCCAATCTATGGAGTTCGTCCCCTCATGGTCCAATCTAAGGAGTTCGCCTCCTCAAGGTCCAATCTAACCAAGTTCGTCTCCTCTCGGTCCTATTTAGCCAAGTTCGTCTCCTCTTGGTCCAATCTAAGAAGTTCTTCTCAACATGGTCCAATTTACCCAAGTTCGTCTCCTCTTGGTCCAATCTAAGGAGTTCGTCTCCTCAGGGTCCAATCAAACTAAGTTCGTCTCCTCCTGGTCCAGTCTAACCAAGTTCGTCTGCTCCAGGACCAATCTAAGGAGTTCGTCTCCTCAACGTCCAATCTAAACAATCTCGTCTCCTCTTGGTCCAGTATAACCAAGTTCGTCTCTTATTGGTCCAATCTATGGATCTCGTCTCCTCTTGGTCCAATATAACCATGTTCCTCTTCTCTTGGTCCATTCTAACCAAGCTCATCTCCTCTTGGTCCAATCTAACCAAGTTCGTCTCCTCTTGGTACAATCAAACCAAGTTCGTCTCCTATTGGTCCGATCAATGGAGTTCGTCCCCTCATGGTCCAATCTAAGGAGTTCGTCTCCTCAAAGTCCAATCTAACCAATTTCGTCTCCTCTTGGTCCAATCTAACCAAGTTCGTCTCCTCTCGGTCCTATCTACCCAAATTCGTCTCCTCATGGTCCAATCTAAGGAGTTGGTCTCCTCGCGGTCCAATCTAACCAAGTTCGTCTCCTCCTGGTCCAATCTAACCAAGTTCGTCTCCTCTTGGACCAATCTAAGGAGTTCGTCTCCTCAAGGTCCAATCTAGGCAACTTCGTTTCCTCTTGGTCCGATCTAACCAAGTTCGGCTCTTATTGGTCCAATCTGGGGATTTCGTCTCCTCTTGGTCCAATCTAAGGAGTTCGTCTCTACAAGGTCTAATCTAACCAAGTTCATCTCCTCTTGGTCCAATACAACCAAGTTCCTCTTCTTTCGCTCCAATCTAAGCAGTTCCTGTCCTAAAGGTCCAATCTAACCAAGCTCGTCTCCTCTTGGACCCATCTAACCAAGTTCGTCTGCTCTTGGTACAATCCAACCAAGTTCGTCTCATATTGGTCCAATCTATGGAGTTCGTCCCCTCATGGTCCAATCTAAGGAGTTCGCCTCCTCAAGGTCCAATCTAACCAAGTTCGTCTCCTCTCGGTCCAATCTAAGGAGTTCGCCTCCTGAAGGTCCAATCTAACCAAGTTCGTCTCCACTTGGTCCAGTCTAACCAAGTTCATCTCTTATTGGTCCAATCTATGGATTTCTTCTCCTATTGGTTCAATCTAAGGAATTAGTTTCCTCAAGGACCAATATAACCAAGTTCGTCTCCTCTTGGTCCAATCTAAGGAGTTCGTCTCCTCAAAGTCCAATCTAACCAAGTTCGTCTCCTCTTGGCCCAATCTAACCAAGTTCGTCTCCTCTCGGCCCTATCTAGCCAAGTTCATCTTCTCTTGGCCCAATCTAACCAAGTTCGTCTCCTCTCGGTCCTATCTAGCCAAGTTCGTCTCCTCTTGGCCCAATCTAAGGAGTTCATCTCCTCACGGTCCAATGTATCTAAGTTCGTCTCCTCTTGGTCCAATCTAAGGAGTTCGTCTCCTCACGGTCAAATCTAACAAAGTTCATCTCCTCTTGCTCCAGTCTCACCAAGTTCGTCGCCACTTGGTCCAATCTATGGAGTTCATCTCCTCACGGTCCAATCTAATCAAGTTCGTCTCCTCCTGGTCCAATCTAAGGAGTTCGCCTCCTCAAGGTCCAATCTAACCAAGTTCGTCTCCTCTGGGTCCAGTCTAACCAAGTTCGTCTCTTATTGGTCCAATCTATGGATTTCTTCTAATATTGGTTCAATCTATCGAATTAGTCTCCTCAAGGACCAATATAACCAAGTTCGTCACCTCTTGGTCCAATTTAAGGAGTTCGTCTCCTCAAAATCCAATAAAACCAAGTTCGTCTCCTCTAGATCCAATCTAACCAAGTTCGTCGTCTCTCGGTCCAATCTAAGGAGTTCGCGTCCTCAAGGTCCAATCTAACCAAGCTCGTCTCCTCTTGGTCCAATCTAACCAAGTTTGTCTCCTCTTGGTACAATCACACCAAGTTCGTCTCCTATTGGTCCAATCTATGGACTTCGTCCGCTCATGGTCCAATCTAAGGAGTTCGTCTCCTCAAAGTCCAATCTAACCAACTTCGTCTCCTCTTGGTGCAATCTAACCAAGTTCGCCTCCTCTCGGTCCTATCTAACCAAGTTCGTCTTCTCTTGGCCCAATCTAAAGAGTTCGTCTCCTCAGGGTCCAATCTACCCAAGTTCGTCTCCTCTTGGTCCAATCTAAGGAGTTTGTCTCCTCGCGGTCCAATCTAACCAGGTTCATCCCCTCATGGTTCAATTTAAGGAGTTCGTCTCCTCAAGGTCCAATCTAACCAAGTTCGTCTCCTCTTGGTCCAATCTAACCATGTTCGTCTCCTCTCGGTCCTATTTAGCCAAGTTCGTCTCCCCTTGGTTCAATCTAAGGAGTTTATCTCCTCATGGTTCAATCTACCCAAGTTCGTCTCCTCTTGGTCCAATCTAAAGAGTTCGTCTCCTCATGGTCCAATCTAACCAAGTTCATCCCCTCATGGTCCAATTTAAGGAGTTCGTCTCCTCAAGGTCCAATATAACCAAGTTCGTCTCCTCTTGGTCCAATCTAACCATGTTCGTCTCCACTCGGTCCTATTTAGCCAAGTTCGTCTCCCCTTGGTTCAATCTAAGGAGTTTATCTCCTCATGGTTCAATCTACCCAAGTTCGTCTCCTCTTGGCCCAATCTAAGGAGTTCGTCTCCTCACAGTCCAATCTAACCAAGTTCATCCCCTCATGGTCCAATTTAAGGAGTTCGTCTCCTCAAGGTCCAATCTAACCAAGTTCGTCTCCTCTTGGTCCAATCTAACCACGTTCGTCTCCTCTCGGTCCTATTTAGCCAAGTTCGTCTCCCCTTGGTCCAATCTAAGGAGTTTATCTCCTCTTGGTTCAATCTACCCAAGTTCGTCTCCTCTTGCTCCAATCTAACCAACTTCGTCTCCTCTGGGTCCAATCTAAAGAGTTGTTCTCCTCAAGGTCCAATCTAACCAAGTTTGTCTCCTCTTGGTCCAATCTAAGGAGTTTGTCTCCTCAAGCTCCCATCTAACCAAGTTCATCTCCTCTAGTTCCAATCTAAGCAAGTTCGTCTCTACTTGGTCCATTCTAACCAAGTTCGTCTCCACTTGGTCCATTCTAACCAAGTTCGTCTCCTCTCGGTCCTATCTAGCCAAGTTCGTCTCCTCTTGGTACAATCTAAGGAGTTCATCTACTCATGGTCCAATGTACCGAAGTTCGTCTCCTCATGGTCGAATATAAGGAGTTCGTCTCCTCATGGTCCAATCTAACCAAGTTCGTCTTCTCTTGGTCCAATCTAACCATGTTCGTCTCCTCTCGGTCCTATTTAGCCAACTTCGTCTCCCCTTGGTACAATCTAAGGAGTTCATCTCCTCATGGTCCAATGTACCCAAGTTCGTCTCCTCTTGGTCCAATCTAAGGAGGTCGTCTCCTCACGGTCAAATCTAACCAAGTTCATCTCCTCTTGGTCCAATCTAACCAAGTTCGTTGCCACTTGGTCCAATCTAAGGAGTTCGTCTCCTCTTGGACCCGTCTAACCAAGTTCGTCTCCTCTTGGTACAATCAAACCAAGTTCGTCTCCTATTGGTCTAATCTATGGAGTTCGTCCCCTGATGATCCAATCTAAGGAGTTTGGCTTCTCACGGTCAAATCTAACCAAGTTTGTCTCCTCTTGGTCTAATCTAACCAAGTTCGTTGCCACTTGGTCCAATCTAAGGAGTTCCTCTCCTCTTGGACCAGTCTAACCAAGTTCGTCTCCTCTTGGTACAATCAAACCAAGTTCGTCTCCTATTGGTCCAATCTATGGAGTTCGTCCCCTGATGATCCAATCTAAGGAGTTTGTCTCCTCAAGCTCCCATCTAACCAAGTTCATCTCCTCTAGTTCCAATCTAAGCAAGTTCGTCTCCACTTGGTCCATTCTAGCCAAGTTCGTCTCCACTTGGTCCATTCTAACCAAGTTCGTCTCCTCTCGTTCCTATCTAGCCAAGTTCGTCTCCTCTTGGTACAATCTAAGGAGTTCGTCTCCTCATGGTCCAATCTAAGGAGTTCGTCTCCTCATGGTCCAATCTAACCAAGTTCGTCTTCTCTTGGTCCAATCAAACCATGTTCGTCTCCTCTCGGTCCTATTTAGCCAAGTTCGTCTTCCCTTGGTACAATCTAAGAAGTTCATCTCCTCATGGTCCAATGTAGCCAAGTTCGTCTCCTCTTGGTCCAATCTAATGAGTTCGTCTCCTCACGGTCAAATCTAACCAAGTTCGTCTCCTCTTGGTCCAATCTAAGGAGTTCGTCTCCTCATGGTCCATTGTACCCAAGTTCGTCTCCTCTTGCTCCAATCTAAGGAGTTCGCCTCCTCAAGGTGCAATCTAACCAAGTTCGTCTCCTCTTGGTCCAGTCTAACCAAGCTCGTCTCTTATTGGTCCAATCTATGGATTTCTTCTCCTATTGGTTCAATCTAAGGAATTAGTCTCCTCAAGGACCAATATAACCAAGTTCGTCTCCTCTTGGTCCAATCTAAGGAGTTCGTCTCCTCAAGGTACAATATAACCAAGTTCGTCTCCTCTAGGTCCAATCTAACCAAGTTCGTCTCCTCTTGGTACAATCAAACCAAGTTCATCTCCTATTGGTCCAATCTATGGAGTTCGTCCCCTCGTGATCCAATCTAAGGAGTTCGTCTCCTCTAGGTCCAATCTAACCAAGTTCGTCTTCTCTCGGTCTAATCTAAGGAATTCGTGTCCTCAAGATCCAATCTAACCAAGCTCGTCTCCTCTCGGTCCAATCTAACCAAGTTCGTCTCCTCTTGGTACAATCAAACCAAGTTCATCTCCTATTGGTCCAATCAATGGAGTTCGTCCCCTCGTGATCCAATCTAAGGAGTTTGTCTCCTCAAGGTCCAATCTAACCAAGTTCGTCTCCTCTTGGTCCACTCTAACCAATTTCGTCTCCTCTCGGTCCTATCTAGCCAAGTTCGTCTTCTCTCGGTCCAATCTAACGAGTTCGTGTCCTCAAGGTCCAATCTAACCAAGCTCGACTCGTCTTGGTCCAATCTAACCAAGTTCGTCTCCTCTTGGTACAATCAAACCAAGTTCGTCTCCTATTGGTCGAATCTATGGAGTTCGTCCCCTCGTGATCCAATCTAAGGAGTTCGTCTCGTCAAGGTCCAATGTAACCAAGTTCTTCTCCTCTTGGTCCATTCTAACCAAGTTCGTCTCCTTTTGGTCCAACCTATGGAGTTCGTCTCCTATTGGTCCAATCTAGGGAGTTCATCTCCTCAAGGTCCAATCTAAGCAAGTTCGTCTCCTCTTGCTCCTATCTAACCAAGTTCGTCTCCTATTGGTTCAATCTATGGAGTTCCTCCCCTCTTGGTCCACTCTAAGGAGTTCGTCTCCTCAAGGTCCAATGTAACCAAGTTTGTCTCCTCTTGGTCCAATCTAACCAAGTTCGTCTTCTCTTGGTCCAATTTAAGGAGTTCGTGTCCTCAAGGTCCAATCTGACCAAGTTCGTCTCCTCTTGGTGCAATCTAACCAAGTTCATCTCCTCTTGGTCCAATCTAACCAAGTTCGTCTTCTCCTGGTTCAATCTATGGAGTTCCTCCCCTCTTGGTCCAATCTAAGCAGTTCGTCTCCTCAAGGTCAAATCTAACCAAGTTCATCTCCTCATGGTCCAAACTAACCAAGTCCGTCTCCTCTTGGTCCTATCTATTTGTCACCTCTTGGTCTAATCTATGGAGTTCGTCTCCTCTTGGTCCAATCTAAGGAGTTCGTGTCCTCTTGATCCAATCAAACCAAGTTCGTCTTCTCTTGGTCCAATCTAACCAAGTTCGTGTCCTCTTGGTCCTATCTAGCCAAGTTCGTCTCCTCTTGGTCCAATCTAACCAAGTTCGTCTCCTCTTGGTCCAATCTAAGGAGTTTGTCTCCTCAAGGACCAATCTAACCAAGTTCGTCTCCTCTTATTGCAATCTAACCAAGTTCGTCTGCTATTGGCCCAAACTATGGAGTTCCACCCCTCTTGGTCCAATCTAAGAAGTTCGACCCCTCATGGTTAAATCTCAATAAGTTCGTCCCCTCTTCGTCCAATCTAACCAAGTTCGTCTCCTGTGGTCCTATCTAGCCAAGTTCGTCTCCTCTTGGTCCAATGTAAGAAGTTCGTCTGCTCAAGGTCCAATCTCACCTAGTTTATCTCCTCTTGGTCCAATCTAAGGAGTTCATCTCCTCAAGGTCGAATCTAAAAAAGTTCGTCTCCTTTTGGTCCAATCTAACCGAATTCGTCTCCTCTTGGTCCTATCTAAGGAGCTCGTCTCCTCAAGGTCTAATCTAACCATGTTCGTCTCCTCTTGGTCCAATCTATGGAGTTCGTCTCCTCTTGGTCCAATCTGTGGAGTTCGTCTCCTCTTGGTCCAATCTATGGAGTTCGTCACCTCTTGGTCCAATATAAATTGTCTGTGTCCTCAAGGTCCAATCTAACCAAGTTTGTCTCCTCTTGGTCCAATCTAACCAAGTTCTTCTCCTCCTGGTCCAATCTAACCAAGTTCGTCTCCTGTTGGTCCTATCTAGCCAAGATTGTCTCATCTTGGTCCAATCTAAGGAGTTCGTCTCCTCAAGGTCCAATCTAACCAAGTTCGTCTCCCTTGGTCAAATCTAAGGAGTTCGTCTCATCAAAGGTCCAATCTAACAAAGTTCGTCTTCTCTTGGTCCAATCTATTCAAGTTCGTCTTCTCTTTGTCCAATCTATGGAGTTCGTCTCCTCTTGGTCCAATATATGGTGTTTGTGTCCTCAAGGTCCAATCTAATCAAGTTCGTCTCCTCTTGGCTCTATCTAGCCAAGTTCTTCTCCTCTTTGTCCAATCTAAGGAGTTCGTCTCCTCAAGGTCCAATCTTACCAAGTTTGTTTCCTCTTGGTCCAATCTAAGGAGTTCGTGTCCTCAAGGTCCAATCTAAGCAAGTTCGTCTCCTCTTGGTCAATTCTAGCCACGTTCATCTTCTCTTTGTTCTATCTAACCAAGTTCCTCTCCTTTTGGTCCAATCTATGGAGTTCGTCCCCTCTTGGTCCAATCTATGGAGTTTGTCTTCTCTTGGTCCAATCTAGGGAGTTCGTCTCCTCAAGGTCCAATCAAACCAAGTTCGTCTCCTCTTAGTGCAATCCAACCAAGTTCGTCTCCTCTTGGTGCTATCTAACCAAGTTCGTCTCCTCTTGCTCCAATCTATCCAAGTTTGTTTCCTCTTGGTCCAATCTAACCAAGTTCGTCCCCTCATGGTACAATCTAACCAACTTCGTCTACTCTTGGTCAAATCTAAGGAGTTTGTCTCCTTAAGGTCCAATCTCACCATGCTCGTCTCCTCTTGGTCCAATCTGACCAAGTTCCTCTCGTATTGGTACTATCTAACCAAGTTCGTCTCCTCTTGGGCCAATTTATGGAGTTCGTCTCCTCTTGGTCCACTATATGGTGTTGGTGTCCTCAGGGTTTAATCTAACCAAATTCGCGTCCTCTTGGTCCAATCTGACCAAGTTCGTCTCCACTTGGTCCTATTTAGCCATGTTCGTCTCCTCCTGGTCCAATCTATGGAGTTCGTCTCCTCTTGCTCCAATCTAGGGAGTTCGTCTCCTTAACGTCCAATCTAACTAAGTTCGTCTCCTCAAGCTCCAATCTAACCAAGATCGTCTCCTCTTGGTCCAATCTAACCAAGTTCCTCTCCTCTCGGTCCTATCTAACCAAGTTCGTGTCCTCTTGGTCCAATCTATGGAGTTCGTCTCCTCTAGGTCCAATCTAACCATGTTCGTCTCCTCTTGGTCCAATCTGACCAAGGTCCTCCCCTCTTGGTCCTATCTAACCAAGTTCGTCTCCTCTTGGGCCAATCTATGGAGTTCGTCTGCTCTTGGTCCAATATAAGGTGTTCGTGTCATCAAGGTCTAATCTAACCAAATTCGCCTCCTCTTGGTCCAATCTAACCAAGTTTGTCTCCACTTGGCCCTATTTAGCCAATTTTGTCTCCTATCGGTCCAATCTATGGAGTTCGTCTCCTCTTGGTCCAATCTAGGGAGTTCGTCTCCTCAACGTCCAATCTAACCAAGTTCGTCTCCTCAAGCTCCAATCTAACCAAATTCGTCTCCTCATGGTCCAAGCTAACCAAGTTCCTCTCCTCTTGGTCCTATCTAACCAAGTTCCTCTCCTCTTGGGCCAATCTATGGAGTTCGTCCCCTCTTGGTCAAATCTATGGAGTTTGTCTTCTCTTGGTCCAATATAGGGAGTTCGTCTCCTCAAGGTCCAATCAAACCAAGTTCGTCTCCTCTTAGTGCAATCCAACCAAGTTCGTCTCCTTTTGGTGCTATCTAACCAAGTTCGTCTCCTCTTGGTCCAATCTAACCAAGTTTGTCTCCTCTTGGTCCAATCTAACCAAGTTCGTCCCCTCATGGTACAATCTAACCAACTTCGTCTACTCTTGGTCAAATCTAAGGAGTTTGTCTCCTTAAGGTCCAATCTCACCATGTTCGTCTTCTCTTGGTCCAATCTGACCAAGTTCCTCTCCTATTCGTCCTATCTAACCAAGTTCGTCTCCTCTTGGCCCAATTTATGGAGTTCGTCTCCTCTTGGTCCACTATATGGTGTTGGTGTCCTCAGGGTCTAATCTAACCAAATTCGCGTCCTCTTGGTCCAATCTGACCAAGTTCGTCTCCTCTTGGTCCTATATAGCCAAGTTCATTCCTCTTGGTTCAATTTATGGAGTTCGTCTCCTCTTTGTCCAATCTAGGGAGTTTGTCTCCTCAACGTCCAATTTAACCAAGTTCGTCTCCCGAATGTCCGATCTAACAAAGTTCGTCTCCTTAAGGTCCAATCGAACCAAGTTTGTCTCCTCTTGGTCCAATCTAACCAAGTTCGTCTCCTCTAGGTCCTATCTAAATAGTTCGTCTCCGCAAGGTCCAATCTAACCAAGTTCGTCTCCTCTTGGTCCAATCTAAAGAGTTTCGCTCCGCAAGGTCCAATCTAACCAAGTTCGTCTCCTCTTGGTCCAATCCAAAGAGTTCGTCTCCTCAATATCCAATCTAACGAAGTTCGTCTCCTCTTGGTCCAATCTAACCAAGTTCGTTTCCTCTTGGTTTTATCTAAGGAGTTTGCCTCCTCAAGGTCTAATCTAACCAAGTTCATGTCCTCATCGTCCAATCTAACCAAGTTCGTCTCCTCTTGGTCCTATCCAGCCAAGTTCGTCTCCTCTTGATCCAATTTATGGAGTTCGTCTCCTCTTGGTCCAATCAAAGGAGTTCGTCTCCTCATGGTCCAATCTAACCAAGTTCGTCTCCTCTTGGTCCAATCTAAAGAGTTCGTCTCCTCAAGGTCCGATCTAACCAAGTTCGTCTCCTCTTGCTCCTATTCAATGAAGTTCATATCGTCTTGGACCAATCTATGAAGTTCGTCTCCTCTTGGTCCAATCTATGGAGTTGTTCTCCTCAAGGTCCAATCTAACCAAGTTCCTCTCCTCTTGGTCCAATCTAACCAAGTTCGTCGCCTCTTGGTCCAATCTAACCAAGTTCGTCTCCTCTTGGTCCAATCTAACCAAGTTCGTCTCCCCTTGGTCATATCTAGCCTAGTTCGTGTCCTCTTTGTCCAATCTAAAGAGTTCTTCTCCGCAATGTCCGATCATACCAAGTTCGTCTCCTTTTGGTCCAATCTATCGAGTTCGTCTCCTCTTCGTCGAATCTATGGAGTTCGTCTTCCCTTGGTCCAATCTAGCGTGTTCATCTTCTCAAGGTCTAATCTAACCAAGTTCGTCTCTTCTTGGTCAAATCTAAGGAGTTCGTCTCCTCAAGCTCCAATCTAACCAAGTTCGTCTCCTCTTGGTCCAATCTAACCAAGTTCATCTCCTCTTCGTCCAATCTAAGGAGTTCATCTCCTCAAGGTCCAATCTAACCAAGTTCGTCTCCTCTTGGTCCAATCTAACAAGTTTGTCTCCTCTTGGTCCAATCTAACCAAGTTCGTCTCTCTTGGTTCCTATCTAGCCTAGTTGTCTCCTCGTCCAATCTAAAGAGTTCATCTCTGCAACGTCCAATCTAACCAAGTTCCTCTCTCTTGGCCAATCTAACCAAGTTCGTCTCCTCATGGTATTATGTAAGGAGTTGTCTCCTCAAGGTCCAATCTAACCAAGTTCCTCTTCCTCTTGGTCCAATCTAACCAAGTTCGATCTCCTATATAGCCAAGTTCATCTCCTCTTGGTCCAATTTATGGAGTTCGTCTCCTCTTTGTCAATCTAGGGAGTTCGTCTCCTCAATCGTCCAATCTAACCAAGTTCGTCTCCCGAATGTCCGATCTAACAAAAGTTCGTCTCCTTAAGGTCCAATCTAACCAAGTTTGTCTCCTCTTGGTCCAATCTAACCAAGTTCGTCTCCTAAAGCTCCAATCTAACCAAGTTCGTCTCCTCTTGGTGCAATCTAACCAAGTTCCTCTCCTCTTGGTCCAATCTAACCAAGTTCGTCTCCTCATGGTGTTATGTAAGGAGTTCGTCTCCTCAAGGTCCAATCTAACCAAGTTCCTCTCCTCTTGGTCCAATATAACCAAGTTCGTCTCCTATATAGCCAAGTTCATCTCCTCTTGGTCCAATTTATGGAGTTCGTCTCCTCTTTGTCCAATCTAGGGAGTTCGTCTCCTCAACGTCCAATCTAACCAAGTTCGTCTCCCGAATGTCCGATCTAACAAAGTTCATTTCCTTAAGGTCCAATCTAACCAAGTTTGTCTCCTCTTGGTCCAATCTAACCAAGTTCGTCTCCTAAAGCTCCAATCTAACCAAGTTCGTCTCCTCATGGTCCAATCTAACCAAGTTCCTCTCCTCTTGGTCCAATCTAACCAAGTTCGTCTTTTCATGGTGTTATGTAAGGAGTTCGTCTCCTCAAGGTCCAATCTAACCAAGTTCCTCTCCTCTTGGTCCAATCTAACCAAGTTCGTCTCCTATATAGCCAAGTTCATCTCCTCTTGGTCCAATTTATGGAGTTCGTCTCCTCTTTGTCCAATCTAGGGAGTTCGTCTCCTCAACGTCCAATCTAACCAAGTTCGTCTCCCGAATGTCCGATCTAACAAAGTTCGTCTCCTCAAGGTCCAATCAAACCAAGTTCGTCTCCTCTTGGTCCAATCTAACCAAGTTCGTCTCCTAAAGCTCCAATCTAACCAAGTTCGTCTCCTCATGGTCCAATCTAACCAAGTTCCTCTCCTCTTGGTCCTATCTAACCAAGTTCCTCTTCTCTTGGTCCAATCTAGGGAATTCGTCTCCTCAAGGTCCAATCAAACCAAGTTCGTCTCCTCTTGGTCCAATCTAACCAAGTTCGTCTCCTAAAGCTCCAATCTAACCAAGTTCGTCTCCTCATGGTCCAATCTAACCAAGTTCCTCTCCTCTTGGTCCTATCTAACCAAGTTCCTCTTCTCTTGGTCCAATCTAGGGAATTCGTCTCCTCAAGGTCCAATCAAACCAAGTTCGTCTCCTCTTGGTCCAATCTAACCAAGTTCGTCTCCTCTTGGTTTTATCTAAGGAGTTCATCTCGTCAAGGTCCAATCTAACCAAGTTCGTCTGCTCTTGGTCCTATCTAGCCAGGTTTTTTTTTTTGGGGGGGGAAAAGTATATTGATCTTTAGAGCCAAAAGTACCTGAGATGGCGAAACCGATACTACAAACCTACACTTATACTCATGTGAGCTAAGTGAAGGAGTATCGTGAGTCTCAGAAACTAGAAGATGTACATAAGGAGGAGATAAGAAAGAAAGGGAGAGACCGGTACTACAGACCTACACTTACACTCTAAATGAGCTAAGTGGAGGAGTACCATGAATCTCAAAGACTAGAAGGTACCAACCAAAAGGGCAAAAAACAAGTCAATTACAAAAAATGGAGTCATCCAAGCCCCAATTATGCTGAATTCTTCTATTCCTAGTAGTGTCAATGACATTCTTCTGAGTTCTAGCGAAGTCCTTGACAAGTTTCAAAAGTCGCATCTTCATTGCCGGGAGGAAACTATCGCAGTTCCTGAATAAGATGTTGATCCTAGACTTCCAAATGATGTGGCACATCGCTCCAAGAGCGAACTTCGTAATCTTTTGGGAAAATTGATTGTCGGATATATGAGTAATAGCCCAATTAAGGGTGGTATTCCAGCCACCTAGCCAGGTTCGTGTCCTCTTTGTCCAAGTTAGGGAGTTCGTGTCCTCTTGGTCCTATCTAGCCAGGTTCGTGTGCTCTTTGTCCAATTTATGGAGTTCGTGTCCTCTTGGTCCAATCTATGGAGTTCGTCTCCTCAAGGTCCAATCTAATCAAGTTCGTCACCTCTTGGTCCAATCTATGGAGTTCGTCTCATCTTGGTCAAATCTAAGTAGTTCGTCTCGTCAAGCTCCAATCTAACCAAGTTCGTCTCCTCTTGATCCAATCTAACCATGTTCGTCTCCTCTTGGTCCAATCTAAAGAGTTCGTGTCCTCAAGCTCCAATCTAACCAAGTTCGTCTCCTTTTTGTCCAATCAAAGGAGTTCGTCTCCGCAAGGTCCAATCTAACCAAGTTCGTCTCCTCTTGGTCCAATCTAAGGACTTCGTCTCTGCAAGGTCCAATCTAACCATGTTCGTCTCCTCTTGGTTTTATCTAAGCAGTTCGTCTCCTCAAGGTCCAATCTAACCAAGTTCGTCTCCTCTTCGTCCAATCTAAAGAGTTCGTCTCCTCAAGCTCAAATCTAACCAAGTTCGTCTCCGGTTGGTCCAATCGAACCAAGTTTGTCTCCTCTTGGTCGAATCTAAATAGTTCATCTTCTCAAGCTCCAATCTAACCAAGTTCCTCTCCTCTTGGTCCAAGCTAACCAAGCTCAGCTCCTCTTTGCCCAATCTAAGGAGTTCATCTCCACAAGGTCCAATCTAACCAAGTGCGTCTCCTCTTGGTCCAATCTAACCAAGTTCATCTCCTCTTGGTCCATTCTAGCCACGTTCGTCTCCTCTTTGTTCTATCTAACCAAGTTCGTCTCCTTTTGGTCCAATCTATGGAGTTCGTCCCCTTTTGGTCCAACCTATGGAGTTCGTGTTCTCTTGGTCCAATTGAGGGAGTTCGTTTCCTCAAGGTCCAATCTAACCAAGTTCGTCTCCTTTTAGTGCAATCTAACCAAGTTCGTATCCTCTTGGTGTTATCTAACCAAGTTCGTCTCCGCTTGGTCCAATCTAACCAAGTTTGTCTCCTCTTGGTCTAATCTAACCAAGTTCGTCTCCTCAAGGTCCAATCTAACCAGGTTCGTCACCTCTTGGTCCAAGCTAACCAAGTTTGTCTCCTCTTGGTCTAATCTAACCAAGTTCGTCTCCTCAAGGTCCAATCTAACCAGGTTCGTCTCCTCTTGGTCCAATCTAAAGAGTTCGTCTTGTCTTGGGCCAATCTATGGAGTTCGTCTCCTCTTGGTCCAATCTATGGAGTTCATCTCCTCAAGGTCCAATCTAACCAAGTTCGTCTCCTTTTGGTCGAATCTAACCAAGTTCGACTCCTCTTGGGCCAATATATGGAGTTCGTCTCCTCTTGGTCCAATCTAACCATGTTCGTCTCCTCTTGGTCCAATCTAAAGAGTTCGTCTCCTCAAGCTCCAATCTAACCAAGTTCCTCACCTCTCGCTCCAATCTAACTAAGTTCGTCTCCTCTTGGTCCAATCTAACCAAATTCGTCTCCTCTTTGTCCAATCTAAGGTGTTCGTCTCCGCAAGGTCCAATCTAACCAAGTTCCTCTCCTCTTGGTCCAATCTAACCAAGTTCGTCTCCTCTTTGTCCAACCTAAGGATTTCGTCTCCGCAAGGTCCAATCTAACCAAGTTCCTCTCCTCTTGGTGCAATCTAACCAAGTTCGTCTCCTCTTTGTCCAACCTAAGGAGTTCGTCTCCGCAAGGTCCAATTTAACAAAGTTCATCTCCACTTGGGCAAATCTAAGGAGTTCGTCTCCTCAAGGTCCAATCTAAACATGTTCGTCTTCTCTTGGTCCAATCTAAAGAGTTCGTCTCCTCAAGCTCCAATCTAACCATGTTCGTCACCTTTCGCTCCAATCTAACCAAGTTAGTCTCCTCTTGGTACAATCTAACAAAGTTCGTCTCATCTTGGTCCAATCTAAGGAGTTCGTGTCCTCAAGGTCCAATCTAACCAAGTTCGTCTCCTCTTGGTCCATTCTAGCCACGTTCGTCTTCTCTTGGTTCTATCTAACCAAGTTCGTCTCCTTTTGGTCCAATCTATGGAGTTCGTCCCCTCTTGGTCCAATCAATGGAGTTCGTCTTCTCTTGGTCCAATCTAGCGAGTTCGTCTCCTCAAGGTGCAATCTAACCTAGTTCGTCTCCTCTTAGTGCAATCTAACCAAGTTCGTCTCCTCTTGGTCCTATCTAGCCAAGTTCGTCTTCTCTTGTTTCTATCTAACCATGTTCGTCTCCGTTTGGTCCAATCTATGGAGTTCGTCCCCTCTTGGTCCAATCTATGGAGTTCGTCTTCACTTGGTCCAATCTAAGGAGTTCATCTCGTTAAGGTCTAATCTAACCAAGTTCGTCTCCTCTTAGTGCAATCTAACCAAGTTCATATCCTCTTGGTGCTATCTAACCAAGTTCGTCTCCTCTAGGTCCAATCTAACCAAGTTTGTCTCCTCTTGGTCCAATCTAACCAAGTTCATCTGCTCCTGGTCCTATCTAGGCATGTTCATCTCCTCTTTGTCCAATCTAAGTAGTTCGTCTCCTCTTGGTCGAATCTAAGAAAGTTCGTCTCCTCTTGGTCCTATCTAGCCAACTTCGTCTCCTCAAGCTCCAATCTAACCAAGTTCGTCTCCTTTTGGTCCAATCTAAAGAGTTCGTCTCCTCATGCTCCAATCTAACCAAGTTCGTATCCTCACAGTCCAATCTAACTAAGTTCGTCTCCTCTTGGTCCAATCTAAGGAGTTCGTGTCCTCAAGGTCCAATCTAACCAAATTCATCTCCTCTTGGTCCAATCTAAGGAGTTCGTGTCCTCAAGGTCCAATCTAACCAAGTTTGTCTCCTCTTGGTCCAAGCTAACCAAGTTCGTCTCCTCTTGGTCCATTCTAGCCACGTTCGTCTTCTCTTGGTTCTTTCTAACCAAGTTCGTCTCCTTTTGGTCCAATCTATCGAGTTCGTCCCCTCATGGTCCAATCTATGGAGTTCGTCTTCTCTTGGTCCATTCTAGGGACGTTCGTCTCCTCTTTGTTCTATCTAACAAAGTTCGTCTCCTTTTGGTCCAATCTATGGTGTTCATCCCCTCTTGGTCCAATCTAAAGAGTTCGTCTCCCCAAGCTCCAATCTAACGAAGTTCGTCTCCTCTTGGTCGATCTAACCAAGTTCGTCTCCTCTTGGTCCAATCTAACCAAGTTCATCTCCTCTTGGTCTAATCTAAGGAGTTCTTCTCCTCAAGGTCCAATCTACACAAGTTCGTCTCCTCTTGATCCTATCTAACCATGTTCATCTCCGCTTTCTCCAATCTAAGGAGTTCGTCTCCTCAAGGTCCAATCTAACCAAGTTCGTCTGCTCTTGGTCGAATCCAAGAAAGTTCGTCTCCTCTTGGTCCTATCTAGCCAAGTTCGTCTCCTCTTGGTCCAATTTATGGAGTTCGTCTCTTCTTGGTCCATTCTAAGGAGTTCGTCTCCTCAAGCTCCAATCTAACGAAGTTCGTCTCGTCTTAGTTCAATCTAAAGAGTTCGTCTCCTCAACCTCCAATCTAACCAAGTTCGTATCCTCATGGTCCAATCTAACCAAGTTCGTCTCCTCTTGGTCCAATCTAAGGAGTTCGTGTCCTCAAGGTCCAATCTAACCAAGTTCGTCTCCTCTTGGTCCAAGCTAACCAAGTTCGTCACCTCTTGGTCCATTCTAGCCACGTTCGTCTTCTCTTGGTTCTTTCTAACCAAGTTCGTCTCCTTTTGGTCCAATCTATGGAGTTCGTCCCCTCATGGTCCAATCTATGGCGTTCGTCTTCTCTTGGTCCAATCTAGAGGGTTCATCTCCTCAAGGTCCAATGTAACCAAGTTCGTCTCCTCTTGGTCCAATCTAAGCAGTTCGTCTTCTCAAGGTCCAATCTAACCAAGTTCGTCTCCTCTTGGTCCAATCTAACAAAGTTCATCTCCTCTTGGTCCATTCTAGCCACGTTCGTCTCCACATTGTTCTATCTAACCAAGTTCGTCTCCTTTTGGTCCAATCTAGGGAGTTCATCCCCTCTTGGTCCAATCTAAAGAGTTCGTCTCCTCAAGCTCCAATCTAACGAAGTTCGTCTCCTATTGGTCCAAGCTAACCAAGTTCGTCTCCTCTTGGTCCATTCTAGCCACGTTCGTCTTCTCTTGGTTCTATCTAACCAAGTTCGTCTCCTTTTGGTCCAATCTATGGAGTTCGTCCCCTCTTGGTCCAATCAATGGAGTTCGTCTTCTCTTGGTCCAATCTAGCGAGTTCGTCTCCTCAAGGTGCAATCTAACCTAGTTCGTCTCCTCTTAGTGCAATCTAACCAAGTTCGTCTCCTCTTGGTCCTATCTAGCCAAGTTCGTCTTCTCTTGTTTCTATCTAACCATGTTCGTCTCCGTTTGGTCCAATCTATGGAGTTCGTCCCCTCTTGGTCCAATCTATGGAGTTCGTCTTCACTTGGTCCAATCTAAGGAGTTCATCTCGTTAAGGTCTAATCTAACCAAGTTCGTCTCCTCTTAGTGCAATCTAACCAAGTTCATATCCTCTTGGTGCTATCTAACCAAGTTCGTCTCCTCTAGGTCCAATCTAACCAAGTTTGTCTCCTCTTGGTCCAATCTAACCAAGTTCATCTGCTCCTGGTCCTATCTAGGCATGTTCATCTCCTCTTTGTCCAATCTAAGTAGTTCGTCTCCTCTTGGTCGAATCTAAGAAAGTTCGTCTCCTCTTGGTCCTATCTAGCCAACTTCGTCTCCTCAAGCTCCAATCTAACCAAGTTCGTCTCCTTTTGGTCCAATCTAAAGAGTTCGTCTCCTCATGCTCCAATCTAACCAAGTTCGTATCCTCACAGTCCAATCTAACTAAGTTCGTCTCCTCTTGGTCCAATCTAAGGAGTTCGTGTCCTCAAGGTCCAATCTAACCAAATTCATCTCCTCTTGGTCCAATCTAAGGAGTTCGTGTCCTCAAGGTCCAATCTAACCAAGTTTGTCTCCTCTTGGTCCAAGCTAACCAAGTTCGTCTCCTCTTGGTCCATTCTAGCCACGTTCGTCTTCTCTTGGTTCTTTCTAACCAAGTTCGTCTCCTTTTGGTCCAATCTATCGAGTTCGTCCCCTCATGGTCCAATCTATCGAGTTCGTCTTCTCTTGGTCCATTCTAGGGACGTTCGTCTCCTCTTTGTTCTATCTAACAAAGTTCGTCTCCTTTTGGTCCAATCTATGGTGTTCATCCCCTCTTGGTCCAATCTAAAGAGTTCGTCTCCCCAAGCTCCAATCTAACGAAGTTCGTCTCCTCTTGGTCGATCTAACCAAGTTCGTCTCCTCTTGGTCCAATCTAACCAAGTTCATCTCCTCTTGGTCTAATCTAAGGAGTTCTTCTCCTCAAGGTCCAATCTACCCAAGTTCGTCTCCTCTTGATCCTATCTAACCATGTTCATCTCCGCTTTCTCCAATCTAAGGAGTTCGTCTCCTCAAGGTCCAATCTAACCAAGTTCGTCTGCTCTTGGTCGAATCCAAGAAAGTTCGTCTCCTCTTGGTCCTATCTAGCCAAGTTCGTCTCCTCTTGGTCCAATTTATGGAGTTCGTCTCTTCTTGGTCCATTCTAAGGAGTTCGTCTCCTCAAGCTCCAATCTAACGAAGTTCGTCTCGTCTTAGTTCAATCTAAAGAGTTCGTCTCCTCAACCTCCAATCTAACCAAGTTCGTATCCTCATGGTCCAATCTAACCAAGTTCGTCTCCTCTTGGTCCAATCTAAGGAGTTCGTGTCCTCAAGGTCCAATCTAACCAAGTTCGTCTCCTCTTGGACCAAGCTAACCAAGTTCGTCACCTCTTGGTCCATTCTAGCCACGTTCGTCTTCTCTTGGTTCTTTCTAACCAAGTTCGTCTCCTTTTAGTCCAATCTATGGAGTTCGTCCCCTCATGGTCCAATCTATGGCGTTCGTCTTCTCTTGGTCCAATCTAGAGGGTTCATCTCCTCAAGGTCCAATGTAACCAAGTTCGTCTCCTCTTGGTCCAATCTAAGCAGTTCGTCTTCTCAAGGTCCAATCTAACCAAGTTCGTCTCCTCTTGGTCCAATCTAACAAAGTTCATCTCCTCTTGGTCCATTCTAGCCACGTTCGTCTCCACATTGTTCTATCTAACCAAGTTCGTCTCCTTTTGGTCCAATCTAGGGAGTTCATCCCCTCTTGGTCCAATCTAAAGAGTTCGTCTCCTCAAGCTCCAATCTAACGAAGTTCGTCTCCTATTGGTCGAATCTAACCAAGTTCATCTCCTCTTGGTCAAATCCAAGGAGTTCGTCTCCTCAAGGTCCAATCTAGCGATGTTCATCTCCTCTTGGTCCAATCTAAAGTGTTCGTCTCCTCAAGCTCCAATCTAACCAAGTTTGTCTCCTCTTGGTCCAAGCTAACCAAGTTCGTCTCCTCTTGGTCCATTCTAGCCACGTTCGTCTTCTCTTGGTTCTTTCTAACCAAGTACGTCTCCTTTTGGTCCAATCTATGGAGTTCGTCCCCTCTTGGTCCAATCTATGGAGTTCGTCTTCTCTTGGTCCAATCTATGGAGTTCGTCTCCTCAAGGTCCAATGTAACCAAGTTCGTCTCCTCTTGGTCCAATCTATGGAGTTCATCTCCTCAAGGTGCAATCTAACCAAGTTCGTCTCCTCTTGGTCCAATCTAACCAAGTTCTTCTCCTCTTGGTCCATTCTAGCCACGTTCGTCTCCTCTTTGTTCTATCTAACCAAGTTCGTCTGCTTTTGGTCCAATCTATGGAGTTCATCCCCTCTTGGTCCAATCTAAAGAGTTTTTTTTTTTTGGTAGGGTAAAAGTATATTGATCTTTAGAGCCAAAAGTACATGAGATGGAGAAACCGATACTACAAACCTACACTTATACTCATGTGAGCTAAGTGAAGGAGTATCGTGAGTCTCAGAAACTAGAAGATGTACATAAGGACGAGATAAGAAAGAAAGGGAGAGACCGGTACTACAGACCTACACTTACACTCTAAATGAGCTAAGTGGAGGAGTACCATGAATCTCAAAGACTAGAAGGTACCAACCAAAAGGGCAAAAACTAGTCAGTTACAAAAAAAATGGAGTCATCCAAGCCCCAATTATGCTGAATTCTTCTATTCCTAGTAGTGTCAATGACATTCTTCTGAGTTCTAGCGAAGTCCTTGACAAGTTTCAAAAGTCGCATCTTCATTGCCGGGAGGAATCTGTCGCAGTTCCTGAATAAGATGTTGTTCCTAGACCTCCAAATGATGTGGCACACCGCTCCAAGAGCGAACCTCGCAATCTTTTGGGAATATTGATTGTCGGATATATGAGTAATAGCCCAATTAAGGGTGGTATTCCAGCCACCCTCTTGCCAATCAAGAAGACAATTCCGCGACCAAAACAGGGCTAAGTGTTTAGTTATGGGACATCCAAAGAAAAGATGGTCAATCGAGTCCGGCCTTAGATGGCAAAATGAACACGTAGCATTAGTGATTCTACCATAAGTTAGAAGAAAAACCTGGGTAGGGAGTTTTCTTTTTGTCATCAACCATAGGAGGAATTGGTGTGTAGGGGCGATGGATGAATTCCAAATAAATTCAAACCAATGAACCCGAGGTTTCTTCGGTCTTATAGCTTCCCAAGCTGAAGAAGACGAAAATTTTCCAGAATTTGAACCTTTCCACAAAAACCGATCTGAATGAGCAGTAGGTGTAGGGAGGTCAGCCCCCAATCAATCAATGTCTCCATAAGAGTCGAATTAGGAGCCCGATTATCTAGTAATTCAGCAAGGGAGGCATCTCTTGGGTAACCCGACAGATAAATTTGTCGGTTACTAAACAGCATATTGAGCGGGCCATTTGGATGCCAAGCATCGAACCATAAGGAAATAGAATGCCCATCCCCCACACGCCAGTGAAAAAAATGTCTGAATTCTCTCCCTAAGTCAATGATCTTCTTCCAAGACCAAGAACAAAACGTAGGTCTACGTACCTCCCAAAAGCTCCGGTTCTTGATAAAATTAGAATGTATCCAAATGCACCAGAGCGATTCTTTGTCCGAGAAAAGGGCCCAACTATGTTTGAGCATGGAAGCTTTGTTGCTTTGTTTTAGGCGCCTTATACCGAGTCCTCCCTCTTCTTTTGGGAAGCATAAATCATGCCATGAGACTTTTGCACCCCCGGGGCCTAAGGAAGGGCCTTTCCACAAGAACTGCCTAATGATCTTCTCAATGCTATCCAGCACCGAAACAGGTAAGATGAAAATATTGGACCGATAGACCTGAATTGCATGGAGGACAGATTTAATCAATTGGAGAAGGCCAGCAAATGATAGAAACCGTTGAGTCCAAGATTGAACTCTCTTGGTGATGGAGTTCACCAAAGAGACACAATCGGCTTTCCCAAGTCTAGTTGCTACCACGGGCACTCCAAGATATCGAAAAGGTAAGGATCCCAACCTAAAGTTCAAAAGACCAATGATGTCTTGTGAAGAATTAGAGTTACCTGAAATATATACCTCACTCTTAGAAGAGTTTGGGAAAAGGCCCGACCACTCCAAGAATGTGTCAAGTGCAGACTTCAAGCAAGAGACCGAAGCCATATCAGCTCGGCAAAATAGCAAGACATCATCAGCAAAGAAGAGATGGGTCAACTTCGTGGATTTACATCGCCAATAGTAGTTAAACTGAGGACATGCAGTTGTAGTGGATATAAGCCCAGAGAATACTTCCATGACCAAAGTAAATAAATATGGAGAGAAGGGATCGCCTTCTCTTAGTCCTCTTGAACTTGAGAAGAAACCATGCAACTCACCATTGATTGATATAGAAAATTTTGGGGTTTGGACACATACCATTATCAATTCAATGAATTGCATCGGGAAACCGAAACCAATGAGGGTCGCCTCTAGGAAGGCCCAATCCACCGTATCGTAAGCTTTCTTGAAGTCGACCTTGATCGCACACTTTGGAGAGTACGTGTCATGATGGAAACCCGCAAAGAGTTCTTGGGCTAGCAAGATGTTATTCGAGATTTTCCTCCCTTTTACAAAAGCCGCTTGAGATCCGTCAATGAGAGATGAGAGTACCTTAGCAAGCCGATTCGCCAAGATTTTGGTGATACATTTGTAAATGGTGTTGCAGCAAGCAATAGGCCTGAAATCACTTACTGAGGAGGCAATAGAGCACTTGGCAATTAATGCAATAATAGTGGTATTGAGTTGGCGTAGCAAGTTTCCGGAGTTAAGGAATTCTAAAATAGCGGAGGTAACTAACTCACCAACAACATCCCAAGATCTCTTAAAAAAATCAGCATTGAATCCGTCCGGTCCCGGGGCCTTCCCAGAGGTCAAGGAGAATAAAGTGGCACGTACTTCTTGTTCCGTGTAAGGAGAAGTAAGAATAGTCAGCTGAGAAGTGTTTAACTTACTTCTTAAATGGACGGCAACATTCTGTGCCAAGGGACGGGGCGACATATGAGGAGGGCTCTCGAAAAGACGTTTATAATAATTCACAAATGCCTCAACTACTTGATTCGCCGAAGAAGTCCGAGAGCCAGAATCATCAATGATTGATAAAATTCTGTTATTGAGCTGCCTCCTCTTCACAGAATAACGAAAGAACTTAGTGTTACAGTCTCCCTCTTGAAGCCAGCGGATTCTGGATTTCTGCTTGTAGAAAAGTTCCTCCTGGAGGCGTAGGCTATAAAATAAATTACCAGCAGTCTTATCCTCTAGCGCAAGTAGGGAGTTGGTCGGATCTTGCATAAGATTGTCTTGAATAGACTTCAGGCTTTGTCTAGCTAGCAAGGTGCGCCTTGAAATATCAGAATAGGACTGTCGGTTGAACACTTTAAGCTTAGCTTTTAATAGTTTCAGTTTGGTGCATAGCTGGAACATCGGTGATTCTCTAACATCAAGCTCCCAAATCTGAGATACCAAAGGCAAGAACCTAGGATCTGACATCCAGAAGTTATAGAATTTAAAAGGTTTTCTGACCTGGATTGGAGGCAAAACTCTCACCACCATGGGTGAATGATCCGAGATACCAGGTGATAGAAAAGTTGCTTCCGAGTAACTGAAATCCATAGCCCATTTGGGGTTAACAAGAACTCTATCTATTTTCCTCTGTATGCGATTGGGACCTTCATAAGCAGCCCAAGTGAATCTCCTCCCAATATACCTGAGATCGTCTAGTTCAGCTTCCAACAAGCAACAGTGGAACTCATCAAAAGACGGTGGCCAAGCTAGAGTTCCCCCTTCACGATCGGATGGGAATCGAATGGCATTGAAGTCACCAAGTACAACCCACAGTGTGTCTAGAAAAGAATTCTTTCTCGAGGCCAATCAGTCCATAGCAATCGCCTATCCACAAAGGTATGACCAGCATATACAAAAGAGATGGCAAAAAACGTAATCGAGTCAACAAGGCGAATGAACCCATGCATAGCTTGCGGGGAAGAAGCTATAAGATCAAACCAAACATGCTGCGGATCCCAACCGATCCATATGCACCCAAGGTCAGAATAATCATAATTTGACATCCAAGTCCAGCCCGGAATCAAGTTAGAAGAGATTTCACCAAAATTTCCGGGGTTGACCTTGGTTTCCAAAATACCAATACAAAGAAGGTTATTAGACTGTACAAGAAACCTGACTTCTGCTTGTTTAACAGGATCACATAGACCCCTGATATTCCAAGCACCCAAAATCACATTTACAAGTTGTTAGGAGGATAGGGACTTACCTCCTTTTGGCACTGCGACCTTTCTTCTTGGCCGTGGATTTTTTCAGCACCTCCACAGAAGGAGGGGAACAAGCAACAATAGGAGTACTCACGGCATCAGGGGGGTGTTCATCATTGTGGAGTGCTTTCCCACTCCTCAAAAGTGCACCAACTACAGGATTTAGCTTAGGGTTTACCACTTGAAATAATTCGTGAGAGGTGTCCGTGGAGGAGGTATCATCACAACTATCGGGTAATGAACTCAGCGCCTTAGAAGCCTCAGCCGAGTCCTCATTTGATACGCAAGGAGAAGGAATGGATGCAGGGCAGCTCGCAGGATGTACATCAATTCGTTGTCATCAAGGTCCAATCTAACCAAGTTCGTCTCCTCTTGGTCCAATCTAAGGAGTTCGTGTCCTCAAGGTCCAATCTAACCAAGTTCGTCTCCTCTTGCTCCAATATTAGGTGTTCTTGTCATCAAGGTCCAATTGGACCAAGTTCATCCCCTCTTGGTCCAATATAAGGTGTTCGTGTCATCAAGGTCCAATCTAACCAAGTTCGTCTCCTCTTGGTCCAATATAATGTGTTCGTGTCATCAAGGTCCAATCTAACCAAGTTCGTCCCCTCTTGGTTCCAATCTATGAGTTCGTCTTCTCTTGGTCCAATCTAGGGAGTTCGTCTCCTCAAGGTCCAATCTTACCAAGTTCGGTCTCGTCTGGGTCCAATCTAACCAAGTTCGTCTCCTCTTGGTCCAATCTAAGGAGTTCGTTCCTCAAGGTCCAATCTAACCAAGTTCGTCTCCTCTTGGTTTGTCTAAGGAGTTCATCACCTCAAGGTCCAATCTAACCAAGTTCGTTTCCTCTTGGTCCAATCTAAAGAGTTTGTCTCCTCAAGCTCCAATCTAACCAAGTTCGTCTCCTCTTGGTCCAACCTAACCAAGTTCGTTTCTTCTTGGTCCAATCTAAGGAGTTCGACTCCTCAAGGTCCAATCTAACCATGTTCGTCTCCTCTTAGTCCAATATAAGATGTTTGTGCCATCAAGGTCCAATCTAACCAAGTTCGTCCGCTCTTGGTCCAATCTATGGAGTTCGTCTTCTCTTGGTCCAATCTATGGAGTTCGTCTCCTCAAGGTCAAATCTAACCAAGTTCGTCTCCTCTTGGTCAAATCTAACCAAGTTCGTCTCCTCTTGATCCAATCTAAGGAGTTCGTGTCCTCAAGGTCCAATCTAACCAAGTTTGTCTCCTCTTGGTCCAATATAGGGTGTTCTTGTCATCAAGGTCCAATTGGACCAAGTTCATCCCCTCTTGGTCCAATATAAGGTGTTCGTGTCATCAAGGTCCAATCTAACCAAGTTCGTCCCCTCTAGGTCCAATCTATGGAGTCCGTCTTCTCGTGGTCCAATGTAAGGAGTTCGTCTCCTCAAGGTCCAATCTAACCAAGTTCGTCTCCTCTTGATCCAACCTAACCAAGTTCGTCTCCTCTTGGTCCAATCTAAGGAGTCCGTCTCCTCAAGGTCCAATCTAACCAAGTTTGTCTCCTCTTGGTCCAATATAAGGTGTTCGTGTCATCAAGGTCCAATCTAACCAAGTTCGTCTCCTCTTGGTCCAATATAATGTGTTCGTGTCATCAAGGTCCAATCTAACCAAGTTCGTCCCCTCTTGGTCCAATATAAGGTGTTCGTGTCATCAAGGTCCAATCTAACCAAGTTCGTCCCCTCTTGGTCCAATCAATGGAGTTCGTCTTCTCTTGGTCCAATCGAGGGAGTTCGTCTCCTCAAGGTCCATTCTAACCAAGTTCGTCTCCTCTTTCTCCAATCTAAGGAGTTCGTCTTCTCTTGGTCCAATCTAGGGAGTTCGTCTCCTCTTGGTTTTATCTAAGGAGTTTGTCACCTCAAGGTCCAATCCAACCAAGTTCGTCTCCTCTTGGTCCAACCTAACCAAGTTCGTCTCCTCTTGGTCCAATCTAAAGAGTTTGTCTCCTCAAGCTCCAATCTAACCAAGTTCGTCTCCGCTTGGTCCAACCTAACCAAGTTCGTCTCCTCTTGTTACAATCTAAGGAGTTCGTCTCCTCAAGGTCCAATATAAGGTGTTCGTGTCATCAAGGTCCAATCTAACCATGTTCGTCCCCTCTTGGTCCAATCTATGGAATTCGTCTTCTCTTGGTCCAATCTAGGGAGTTCGTCTCCTCAAGGTCCAATCAAACCAAGTTCGTCTCCTCTTAGTGCAATCCAACCAAGTTCATCTCCTCTTGGTGCTATCTAACCAAGTTCGTCTCCTCAAGTTCCAATCTAACCAAGTTCATCTCCTCATTGTCCAATCTAACCAAGTTCCTCTCCTCTTGATCCTATCTAACCAAGTTCGTCTCCTCTTGGTCCAATCTAAGGAGTTCGTGTCCTCAAGGTCCAATCTAACCAAGTTTGTCTCCTCTTGGTCCAATCTAAAGAGTTCGTCTCCACTTGGTCCAATCTAACCAAGTTCGTCTCCTCTTGGTCCTATCTAGCCAAGTTCGTCTTGTTTCTATCTAACCAAGTTCCTCTCCTTTTGGTCAAATCTATTGAGTTCCTCTCCTCTTGGTCCAGTCTAGGGAGTTAGTGTTCTCAGGGTCCAATCTAACCAAGTTCGTCTCCTCTTGGTTTTATGTATGGAGTTCGTCTCCTCTTGGTCCAATCTAAGAAGTTCGTCTCCTCAAGGTCCAACCTAACCAAGTTCAACTCCTCTTTGTCCAATCTAAGGAGTTCGTCTCCGCAAGGTCCAATCTAACCAAGTTCGTCTCCTCAAGGTCCAATCTAACAAAGTTAGTCTCCTCTTGGTCTAATCTAAAGAGTTCGTCTGCTCAAGCTCCAATCTAACCAAGTTCATCTCCTCTTGGTCCAATCTAACCAAGTTTGTCTCATCTTGGTCCAATCTAAAGAGTTCGTCTGCTCAAGCTCCAATCTAACCAAGGTCGTCTCCTCTTGGTCCAATCTAACCAACTTTGTCTGCTCTTGGTCCAATCTAAAAAGTTCGTCTCCTCAAGCTCCAATCTAATCAAGTTCGTCTCCTCTCGGTCCAATGTAACCAAGTAAGTCTCCTCTTTGTCCAATCTAAGGAGTTCGTCACCACAAGGTTCAATCTATCCAAGTTCGTCTCCTCTTGGTCCAATCTAAAGAGTTCGTCTCGTCAAGCTCCAATCTAACCAAGTTCGTCTCCTCTTGGTCCAACCCAACCAAGTTCGTCTCCTCTTGATCCAATCTAAGGAGTTCGTCTCCTCAAGGTCCATTCTAACCAAGTTCGTCTCCTCTTTGTCCAATCTAAAGAGTTCGTCTCCGCAATTCCAATCTAACAAAATTCGTCTCCTCGGGGTTTTATCTAAGGAGTTCATCTCCTCAATGTCCAATCTAACCAAGTTCGTCTCCTGTTGGTCCAATCTAAGGAGTTCGTCTCCTCAAGGTCCAATCTAACCAAGTTTGTCTCCTCTTGGTCCAATCTAAAGAGTTCGTCTCCGCAATGTCCAATCTAACCAAATTCGTCTCCTCGGGGTTTTATCAAAGGACTTCATCTCTTCAATGTCCAATATAACCAAGTTCGTCTCCTCTTGGTCCTATCCAGCCAAGTTCGTCTTCTCTTGTTTCTATCTAACCAAGTTCGTCTCCCTTTGGTCCAATCTATGGAGTTCGTCCCCTCTTGGTCCAATCTAACCAAAATTCGTCTCTCGGGGTTTTTATCAAGGACTTCATATCTCAATGTACAATATAACCAAGTCGGTCATCTGGTCATCACAGCCAAGTTGCGCTACTATGGTTTCTATCTCTACAAGTTGCGTCTCCCTTGGTCCAAGCTATGGAGTGCTCCCGCTTGGTCAATCTATGGAGTTCGTCTTCTCTTGGTCACAATATAGGAGTTCGTTTTCCTCTGGTCCAATCTAAGGGAGTCGTTCCTCAAGGTCCAATCTATCCAAGTTCGTCTCCTCTTGGTCCAATCCAAGGATTTTGTGTCCTCAAGGTCCAATCTAACCAAGTTCGTCTCCTCTTGGTCCAAGCTAACCAAGTTCGTCTCCTTTTGGTCCAATCTATGGTGTTCGTCCCCTCTAGGTCCAATCTATGGAGTTCGTCTTCACTTGGTCCAATCTAGGGAATTCGTCTTCTCAAGGTCCAATCTAACCAAGTTCGTCTCCTGTTAGTTTTTATCTAAGGAGTTCGTCTCCTCAAGGTCCAATCTAACCAAGTTCGTGTCCTCAAGGTCCAATCTAACCAAGTTCTTCTCCTCTTGGGCCAATATAACCAAGTTCGTCTCGTCTTGGGCCAATTTATGGAGTTCGTCTCCTCTTGGTCCAATATAAGGTGTTTGTGTCATCAAGGTCCAATCTAACCAAGTTCGTCCCCTCTTGGTCCAATCTATGGACTTCGCCTTCTCTTTGTCCAATGTAGGGAGTTCATCTGCTCAAGGTCCAATCTAACCAAGTTCGTCTCCTCTTGGTCCAATCTAGGGAGGTCCAATCTAACCAAGTTCGTCTCCTCTTGGTCCAATCCAAGGAGTTTGTGTCCTCAAGGTCCAATCTAACCAAGTTCGTCTCCTCTTGGTTGAATCTAACCAAGTTCGTCTCCACTTGGGCCAATCAATGGAGGTCGACTCCTCTTGGTCCAATATAAGGTGTTCGTGTCATCAACGTCCAATATAAGCAAGTTCGTCCCCTCTTGGTCCAATCTATGGAGTTCGTCTTCTCTTGGTCAAATCTAGGGAGTTCGTCTCTCAAGGTCCAATCTAACCAAGTTCGTCTCCTCTTGGTTTTATCTAAGGAGTTCGTCTCCTCAAGGTCCAATCTAACCAAGTTCGTCTCCTCTTGGTCCAATCTAAGGAGTTCGTGTCCTCAAGATCCAATCTAACCAAGTTCGTCTCCTCTTGGTTGAATCTAACCAAGTTCGTCTCCACTTGGGCCAATCAATGGAGGTCGACTCCTCTTGGTCCAATATAAGGTGTTCGTGTCATCAAGGTCCAATATAACCAAGTTCGTCCCCTCTTGGTCCAATCTATGGAGTTCGTCTTCTCTTGGTCCAATCTAGGGAGTTCGTCTCCTCAAGGTCCAATCTAACAAAGTTCGTGTCATCTTGGTTTTATCTAAGGAGTTCGTCTGCTCTAGATCCTTTCTAGACAAGTTCGTCTCCTCTTGGTCCAATCTTTGGAGTTCATCTCCTCTTGGTCCAATCTAAAGAGTTCGTCTCCTCAAGCTCCAATCTAACCAAGTTCGTCTCCTCTTGGTCTAGTCTAAAGAGTTCCTCTCCGCAATGGCCAATCTAACCAAGTTCGCCTCCTCGGGATTTTATCTAAGGTGTTCGTCCCAACAAGGTCCAATATAACCAAGTTCGTCTCCTCTTGGTCCAATTTAACTAAGTTCGCCTCCCCTTGGTCCAATCTTTGGAGTTCGTCTCCTCAAGGTCCAATCTAACCTAGTTCGTCTACTCTTGGTCCCATCTAAGGAGTTCGTGTCCTCAACGTCCAATCTAACCAAGTTCGTCTCCTCTTGGTTCAATCTAAAGAGTTCCTCTCCTCAAGCTCCAATCTAACCAAGTTCGTCTCCTCTTGGTCCAATCTAACCAAGTTAGTCTCCTCTTGGTCCAATCTAAAGAGTTCGTCTCCTCAAGCTCCAATCTAACCAAGTTCGTCTCCTCTTGGTCCAATCTAACCAGGTTCGTCTCCTCTTTGTCCAATCTAAGGAGTTCGTCTCTGCAAGGTCCATCTAACCAAGTTCGTCTCCTCTTGGTCCAGTCCAAAGAGTTCCTCTCCGCAAGGTCCAATCTAACCAAGTTCGTCTCCTCGTGGTCTAATATAAGGTGTTTGTCAATCTAACCAAGTTCGTTCCCTCTTGGTCCAATCTATGGAGTTCGACTTCTCTTGGTCAAGTCTAAAGAGTTCGTCTCCTGAAGCTCCAATCTAACGAAGTTCGTCTCGTCTTCGTCCAATCTAACCAACTTCGTCTCCTCTTGGTCCTATCTAGCCAAGTTCGTCTCCTCTTGGTCCAATCTAAGGAGTTCGTGTCCTCAAGATCCAATCTAACCAAGTTCGCCTCCTCTTGGTTGAATCTAACCAAGTTCGTCTCCACTTGGGCCAACCAATGGAGGTCGACTCCTCTTGGTCCAATATAAGGTGTTCGTGTCATCTAGGTCCAATATAACCAAGTTCGTCCCCTCTTGGTTCAATCTATGGAGTTCGTCTTCTCTTGGTCCAATCTTGGGAGTTCGTCTCCTCAAGGTCCAAAACCAACTTCGTCTCCTCATGAACCTAGCTAGCCAAGTTCGTCTTCTCTTGTTTCAATCTAACCAAGTTCGTCTCCTTTTTGTCCAATCTATGCAGTTCGTCCCCTTTTGGTCCAATCTATAGAGTTCGTCTTCTCTTGGTCCAATCTAGGGAGTTCGTCTCCACAAGGTCCAATCTAACCAAGTTCGTCACCTCCTGGTTTTATCTAAGGAGTTCGTCTGCCCTTGGTCTTATCGAGACAAGTTCGTCTCCTCTTGGTCCAATTTATGGAGTTCATCTCCTCTTGGTCCAATCTAAGGAGTTCGTCACCACAAGGTCCAATGTAACCAAGTTCGTCTCCTCTTTGTCCAATCTAAAGAGTTCGTCTCCTCAAGCTCCAATCTAACCAAGTTCGCCTCCTCTTGGTCCAACCTAACCAAGTTCATCTCCTCTTGGTCCAATCTAGGGAGTTTGTCTCCTGAAGATCCAATCTAACCAAGTTCGTCTCCTCTTGGTCCAATCTAAAGAGTTCGTCTCCGCAATGTCCAATCTAACCAAGTTCGTCTCATCGGGGTTTTATCTAAGGAGTTCTTCTCCTCAAGGTCCAATCTAACCAAGTTCGTCTCCTCTTGGTCCAATCTAACGAAGTTCGCCTCGTCTTTGTCCAATGTTAGGAGTTCGTCCCCTCAAGGTCCAATCTAACTAAGTTTGTCTCCTCTTGGTCCAATCTAAGGAGTTCTTATCCTCAAGGTTCAATCTAACCAATTTCCTCTTGGTCCAACCTAACCAAGTTCAACTCCTCTTTGTCCAATCTAAGGAGTTCGTCTCCGCAAGGTCCAATCTAACCAAGTTCGTCTCCTCAAGGTCAAATCTAACCAAGTTTGTATCCTCTTGGTCCTATGTAAGGAGTTCGTGTCCTCATGGTCCAATCTAACCAAGTTAGTCTCCTCTTGGTCCAATCTAAAGAGTTCGTCTCCTCAAGCTCTAATCTAACCAAGTTCGTCTCCACCTAGTCCAATCTAACAAAGATCGTCTCCTCTTTGTCCAATATGAGGAGTTCCTCTCCGCAAGGTCCAATCTAACCAAGTTCGTCTACTCAAGGTCCAATCTAACCAAGTTCGTCTCCTCTTCGTCACATCTAGACAAGTTCGTCTCCTCTTAGTCCAATCTAAGGAGTTCGTCTTCTCTTGGTCCAATCAAGGGAGTTCGTCTCCTCAAGGTCCGATCTAACCAAGTTCGTCTCCTTTTGGTCTAATCTAAGGAGTTCGTCTCCTCAAGGTCCAATCTTACCAAGTTCGTGTCCTCAAGTTCCAATCTAACCAAGTTCGTCTCCTCTTGGTCGAATGTAACCAAGTTCGTCCCGTCTTGGGCCAATCTATGAAGTTCGTCTCCTCTTGGTCCGATATAAGGTGTTCGTGTCATCAAGATCCAATCTAACCAAGCTCGTCCCCTCTTGGTCCAATCTATGGAGTTCGTCTTCTCTTTGTCCAATGGAGGGAGTTCGTCATCTCAAGGTCCAATCTAACTAAGTTCGACTCCTCTTGGTCCAATCAAAGGAGTTCGTCTCCTCAAGGTCCAATCTAACCAAGTTCATCTCCTCTTGGTCAAATCTACGGAGTTCATGTCCTCAAGATCAAATCTAACCAAGTTCGTCTCCTCTTGGTCCAATATAAGGTGTTCGTGTCATCAAGGTCGAATATAACCAAGTTCATCCCCTCTTGGTCCAATCTATGGAGTTCGTCTTCTCTTGGTCCAATCTAGGGATTTCGTCTCCTCAAGGTCCAATCTAACCAACTTCGTCTCCTCATGGTCCTATCCAGCCAAGTTCGACTTCTCCTGTTTCTATCTAACCAAGTTCGTCTCCTTTTTGTCCAATCTATGGAGTTCGTCCCCTTTTGTTCCAATCTATAGAGTTCGTCTTCTCTTTGTCCAATGTAGGGAGTTCGTCTCCTCAAGGTCCAATATAACCAAGTTCGTCCCCTCTTGGTCCAATATAGGGAGTTCGTCTCCTCAAGGTCCAATGTAACCAAGTTTGTCTCCTCTTGGTCCTATCTAGACAAGTTCGTCTCCTCTTGGTCGAATCTAAGGAGTTCTTCTTGTCTTGGTCCAATCTAAGGAGTTCATCTCCTCAAGGTCCAATCTAACCAAGTTCGTCTCCTCTTGGTCTAATCTAAGGAGTTTGTGTCCTCAAGGTCCAATCTAACCAAGTTCGTCTCCTCTTGGTCCAAGCTAACCAAGTTCGTCTCCTTTTGGTCCAATCTATGGTGTTTGTCCCCTCTAGGTCCAATCTATGGAGTTCGTCTTCACTTGGTCCAATCTAGGGAATTCGTCTTCTCAAGGTCCAATCTAACCAAGTTCGTCTCCTGTTGGTTTTTATCTAAGCAGTTCGTCTCCTCAAGGTCCAATCTAACCAAGTTCGTGTCCTCAAGGTCCAATCTAACCAAGTTCTTCTCCTCTTGGGCCAATGTAACCAAGTTCGTCTCGTCTTGGGCCAATTTATGGAGTTCGTCTCCTCTTGGTTCAATATAAGGTGTTTGTGTCATCAAGGTCCAATCTAACCAAGTTCGTCCCCTCTTGGTCCAATCTATGGACTTCGCCTTCTCTTTGTCCAATGTAGGGAGTTCATCTGCTCAAGGTCCAATCTAACCAAGTTCGTCTCCTCTTGGTCCAATCTAGGGAGTTCGTCCCCTCAAGGTCCAATCTAACCAAGTTCGTCTCCTCTTGGTCCAATCCAAGGAGTTTGTGTCCCCAGGTCCAATCTAACCAAGTTCGTCTCCTCTTGGTTGAATCTAACCAAGTTCTCCGCTTGGACCAATCAATGGTCTCAATCATGGTCCCCTATCTAATCTAGGGAGTTCGTCTCCTCAGGTCCAATCAACCAAGTTCGTCTCCTCTTGGGTCCTATCTAGCCAAGTTCGTCTTCTCTTGTTTCTATCTAACCAAGTTCGTTTCCTTTTTGTCCAATCTATGGAGTTCGTCCCCTTTTGGTCCAATCTATAGAGTTCGTCTTCTCTTGGTCCAATCTAGGAATTCGTCTCCTCAAGGTCCAATCTAACCAAGTTCGTCACCTCCTGGTTTTATCTAAGGAGTTCGTCTGCTCTTGGTCTTATCTAGACAAGTTCGTCTCCTCTTGGTCCAATTTATGGAGTTCATCTCCTCTTGGTCCAATCTAAGGAGTTCGTCACCACAAGGTCCAATGTAACCAAGTTCGTCTCCTCTTGGTCCAATCTAGGGAGTTCGTCTCCTCAAGGTCCAATCTAACCAAGTTCGTCACCTCCTGGTTTTACCTAAGGAGTTCGTCTGCTCTTGGTCTTATCTAGACAAGTTCATCTCCTATTGGTCCAATTTATGGAGTTCATCTCCTCTTGGTCCAATCTAAGGAGTTCGTCACCACAAGGTCCAATGTAACCAAGTTCGTCTCCTCTTGGTCCAATCTAAAGAGTTCGTCTCCTCAAGCTCCAATCTAACCAAGTTCATCTCCTCTTGGTCCAATCTAGGGAGTTCGTCTCCTCTTGGTCCAATCTAAAGAGTTCGTCTCCGCAATATCCATATAACCAAGTTCGTCTCATCGGGGTTTAATCTAAGGAGTTTTTTTTTTTTTTTTTTTTTTTTTTTTTGGTAGGGTAAAAGTATATTGATCTTTAGAGCCAAAAGTACATGATATGGAGAAACCGATACTACAAACCTACACTTACACTCATGTGAGCTAAGTGAAGGAGTATCGTGAGTCTCAGAAACTAGAGGATGTACAGAAGTAGGAGATAAGAAGAAACGGAGAGACCGGTACTACAGGCCTACACTTACACTCTAAATGAGTTAAGTGGAGGAATACCATGAATCTCAAAGACTATAAGGTACCAACAAAAGGGGAAGAACAAGTCTTACAAAAAAATGGAGTCATCCAAGCCCCAATTATGTTGAATTCTTCTATTCCTAGTAGTGTCAATGACATTCTTCTGAGTTCTAGCGAAGTCCTTGACAAGTTTCAAAAGTTGCATCTTCATTGCCGGGAGGAATCTGTCGCAGTTCCTGAATAAGATGTTGTTCCTAGACTTCCAAATGATGTGGCACACCGCTCCAAGAGCGAACCTCGCAATCTTTTGGGAAAATTGATTGTCGGATATATGAGTAATAGCCCAATTAAGGGTGGTATTCCAGCCACCCTCTTGCCAATCAAGAAGACAATTCCGCGACCAAAAAAGGGCTAAGTGTTTAGTTATGGAGCATCCGAAGAAAAGATGGTCAATCGAGTCCGGCCTTAGATGGCAAAATGCACATGTAGCATTAGTGATTCTACCATAAGTTAGAAGAAAAACCTGGGTAGGGAGTCTTCTTTTTGTCATCAACCATAGGAGGAATTGGTGTGCAGGAGCGATGGATGAATCCCAAATAAATTCGAACCAGTGAACCCGAGGTTTCTTCGGTCTTATAGCTTTCCAAGCTGAAGAAGACGAAAATTTTCCAGAATTTGAACCTTTCCACAAAAATCGATCTGGATGGGCAGTAGGTGTAGGGAGGTCACCCCCCCAATCAATCAATGTCTCCATAAGATTCGAATTAGGAGCCCGGTTCTCTAGTAATTCAGCAAGTGAGGCATCTCTTGGGTAACCCGACAGATAAATTTGTCGGTTACTAAACAGCATATTGAGCGGGCCATTTGGATGCCAAGCATCGAACCATAAGGAAATAGAAAGCCCATCCCCCACACGCCAGTGAAACATATGTCTGAATTCTTTCCCTAAGTCAATGATCTTCTTCCAAGACCAAGAACAGAACGTAGGTCTACGTACCTCCCAAAAACTCCGGTTCTTGATGAAATTAGAATGTATCCAAATGCACCAGAGCGATTCTTTGTCTCGAGAAAAGGGCCCAAATATGTTTGAGCATGGAAGCTTTGTTGCTTTGTTTTAGGCGCCTTATACCGAGTCCTCCCTCTTCTTTTGGGAAGCATACATCATGCCATGAGACTTTTGCACCCCCGGGGCCTAAGGAAGGGCCTTTCCACAAGAACTGCCTAATGATCTTCTCAATACAATCCAGAACCGAAACAGGTAAGATGAAAATATTGGACCAATAAACCTGAATTGCATGGAGGACAGATTTAACCAATTGGAGACGGCCAGCAAATGATAGAAACCGTTGAGTCCAAGATTGAACTCTCTTGGTGATGGAGTTCACCAAAGAGACACAATCGGCTTTCCCAAGTCTAGTTGCTACCACGGGCACTCCAAGATATCGAAAAGGTAAGGATCCCACCCTAAAGTTCAAAAAACCAATGATGTTTTGTGAAGAATTAGAGTTACCTGAAATATATACCTCACTCTTAGAGGAGTTTGGGAAAAGGCCCGACCACTCCGAGAATGTGTCAATTGCAGACTTCAAGCAAGAGACCGAAGCCATATCAGCTTGGCAAAATAGCAAGACATCATCAGCAAAGAAGAGATGGGTCAACTTCGTGGATTTACATCGCCAATAGTAGTTAAACTGAGGACATGCAGTTGTAGTGGATATAAGCCCAGAGAATACTTCCATGACCAAAGTAAATAGATATGGAGAGAGGGGATCGCCTTGTCTTAGTCCTCTTGAACTTGAGAAGAAACCATGCAACTCACCATTGATTGATATAGAAAATTTTGGGGTTTGGACACATACCATCATCAATTTAATGAATTGCATCGGGAAACCAAAACCAATGAGGGTCGCCTCTAGGAAGGCCCAATCCACCGTATCGTAAGCTTTCTTGAAGTCGACCTTGATCGCACACTTTGGAGAGTACGTGTCATGATGGAAGCCCGCAAAGAGTTCTTGGGCCAGCAAGATGTTATCTGATATTTTCCTCCCTTTTACAAAAGCCGCTTGAGACACGTCAATGAGAGAGGGCAATACCTTCGCAAGCCGATTCGCCAAGATTTTGGTGATACATTTGTAAATGGTGTTGCAGCAAGCGATAGGCCTGAAATCACTTACTGAGGAGGCATTAGAGCACTTGGGAATTAATGCAATAATAGTGGTATTGAGTTGGCGTAGCAAGTTTCCAGAGTTAAGGAAATCTAAAATAGCGGAGGTAACTAACTCACCAACAACATCCCAAGATCTCTTAAAAAAAATCAGCATTGAATCCGTCCGGTCCCGGGGCCTTCCCAGAGGTCAAGGAGAATAAAGTGGCACGTACTTCTTGTTCCGTGTAAGGAGAAGTAAGAATACTCAACTGAGAAGTGTTTAACTTACTTCTTAAATGGACGGCAACATTCTGTGCCGAGGGACGGGGCGACATATGAGGAGGGCTCTCGAAGAGATGTTTATAATAACTCACAAATGCCTCAACAACTTGAGTCGCCGAAGAAGTCTGAGAGCCAGACTCATCAATAATTGATAAAATTCTGTTGTTGAGCAGCCTCCTCTTCACAGAATAATGAAAGAACTTAGTGTTACGGTCTCCCTCTTGAAGCCAGCGGATTCTAGATTTCTGCTTGTAGAAAAGTTCCTCCTGGAGGCGCAGGCTATAAAATAAATCACCAGCAGACTTCTCCTCTAGCGCAAGTAGGGAGTTGGTTGGATCTTGCATAAGATTGTCTTGAATAGAATTCAGGCTTTGTCTAGCTAGCAAAGCGCGTCTAGAAATATCAGAAAAGGACTGTCGGTTGAACACTTTAAGCTTAGCTTTTAATAGTTTCAGTTTGGTGCATAGCTGGAACATCGGTGATCCTCTAACATCAAGCTCCCAAATCTGAGATACCAAAGGCAAGAACCCAGGATCTAACATCCAGAAGTTGTAGAATTTAAAAGGTTTTCTGACCTGGATTGAAGGCAAAACTCTCACCACCATGGGTGTATGATCCGAGATGCCAGGTGATAGAAAAGTTGCTTCCGAGTAACTGAAATCCATAGCCCATTTGGGGTTAACAAGAACTCTATCTATTTTCCTCTGTATGGAGTTCGTCTCCACAAGGTCCAATCTAACCAAGTTCGTCTCCTATTGGTTGAATGTAACCAAGTTCGTCTCCACTTGGTCCAATATAAGGTGTTCGTGTCATCAAGGTCCAATATAACCAAGTTCGTCCCCTCTTGGTCCAATCTATGGAGTTCGTCTTCTCTGGTCCAATCTAGGGAGTTCGTCTCCTCAAGGTCCAATCTAACCAAGTTCGTCTCATCTTGGTCCCATCTAGACAAGTTCGTCTCCTCTTGGTCGAATCTAAGGAGTTCTTCTTCTCTTGGTCCAATCAAGGGAGTTCATCTCCTCAAGGTCAAATTTTACCAAGTTCGTCTCCTCTTGGTCTAATCTAAGGAGTTCGTCTCCTCAAGGTCCAATCTTACCAAGTTCGTGTCCTCAAGGTCCAATCTAACCAAGTTCGTCTCCTCTTGGTCCAATGTAACCAAGTTCGTCTCGTCTTGGGCCAATCTATGGAGTTCGTCTCCTCTTGGTCCAATATAAGGTGTTCGTGTCATCAAGATCCAATCTAACCAAGTTCGTCCCCTCTTGGTCCAATCTATGGACTTCGTCTTCTCTTTGTCCAATGTAGGGAGTTCGTCTCCTCAAGGTCCAATCTAACCAAGTTCGTCTCCTCTTGGTCCAATCTAAGGAGTTCGTCTCCTCAAGGTCCAATCTAACCAAGTTCGTCTCCTCTTGGTCCAATCTAAGGAGTTCGTGTCCTCAAGATCCAATCTAACCAAGTTCGTCTCCTCTTGGCTGAATCTAACCAAGTTCGTCTCCTCTTGGGCCAATCAATGGAGGTCGACTCCTATTGGTCCAATATAACGTGTTAGTGTCATCAAGGTCGAATATAACCAAGTTCGTCCCCTCTTGGTCCAATCTATGGAGTTCGTCTTCTCTTGGTCCAATTTAGCGAGTTCGTCTCCTCAAGGTCCAATCTAACCAACTTCGTCTCCTCATGGTCCTATCTAGCCAAGTTCGTCTTCTCTGGTTTCTATCTAACCAAGTTCGTTTCCTTTTTGTCCAATCTATGGAGTTCGTCCCCTTTTGGTCCAATCTATAGAGTTCGTCTTCTCTTGGTCCAATCTAGGGAGTTCTTCTCCTCAAGGTCCAATCTAACCAAGATCGTCACCTCCTGGTTTTATCTAAGGAGTTCGTCTGCTCTTGGTCTTATCTAGACAAGTTCGTCTCCTCTTGGTCCAATTTATGGAGTTCATCTCCTCTTGGTCCAATCTAAGGAGTTCGTCACCACAAGGTCCGATGTAACCAAGTTCGTCTCCTCTTCGTCCAATCTAAAGAGTTCGTCTCCTCAAGCTCCAATCTAACCAAGTTCGTCTCCTCTTATTCCAACCTAACCAAGTTCATCTCCTCTTGGTCCAATCTAGGGAATTAGTCTCCTCAAGATCCAATCTAACCAAGTTCGTCTCCTCTTGGTCCAATCTAAAGAGTTCGTCTCCGCAATGTCCAATCTAGCCAAGTTCGTCTCATCGGGGTTTAATCAAAGGAGTTTGTCTCCTCAAGGTCCAATCTAACCAAGTTCGTCTCCTCCTGGTTGAATCTAACCAAGTTCGTCTCCGCTTGGACCAAGCAATGGAGGTCGACACCTCTTGGTCCAATATAAGGTGTTCGTGTCATCAAGGTCCAATATAACCAAGTTCGTCCCCTCTTGGTCCAATCTATGGGGTTCGTCTTCTCTTGGTCCAATCTAGGGAGTTCGTCTCCTCAAGGTCCAATCTAACCAAGTTCGTCTCATCTTGGTTTTATCTAAGGAGTTCGTCTCCTCAAGGTCCAATCTAACCAAATTCGTCTCCTCTTGGTCCAATATAAGATGTTCGTTTCATCAAGATCCAATCTAACCAAGTTCGCCCCCTCTTGGTCCAATCTATGGAGTTCGTCTTCTCTTGGTCCAATCAAGGGAGTTCCTCTCCTCAAGGTCCAATCTAACCAAGTTCGTCTCCTCTTGGTTGAATCTAACCAAGTTCATCTCCGCTTGGACCAATCAATGGAGGTCGACACCTCTTGGTCCAATATAAGGTGTTCGTGTCATCAAGGTCCAATATAACCAAGTTCGTCCCCTCTTGGTCCAATCTATGGAGTTTGTCTTCTCTTGGTCCAATCTAGGGAGTTCGTCTCCTCAAGGTCCAATCTAACCAAGTTCGTCTCCTCTTGGTCCTATCTAGCCAAGTTCGTCTTCTCTTGTTTCTATCTAACCAAGTTCGTCTCCTTTTTGTCCAATCTATGGAGTTCGTCCCCTTTTGGTCCAATCTATAGAGTTCGTCTTCTCTTGGTCCAATCTAGGGAGTTCGTCTCCTCAAGGTCCAATCTAACCAAGTTCGTCACCTCCTGGTTTTATCTAAGGAGTTCGTCTGCTCTTGGTCTTATCTAGACAAGTTCGTCTCCTCTTGGTCCAATTTATGGAGTTCATCTCCTCTTGGTCCAATCTAAGGAGTTCGTCACCACAAGGTCCGATGTAACCAAGTTCGTCTCCTCTTCGTCCAATCTAAAGAGTTCGTCTCCTCAAGCTCCAATCTAACCAAGTTCGCCTCCTCTTGGTCCAACCTAACCAAGTTCATCTCCTCTTGGTCCAATCTAGGGAGTTCGTCTCCTCAAGATCCAATCTAACCAAGTTCCTCTCCTCTTGGTCCAATCCAAAGAGTTCGTCTCCTCAAGCTCCAATGTAACCAAGTTCGCCTCCTCTTGGTCCAACCTAACCAAGTTCATCTCCTCTTGGTCCAATCTAGGGAGTTCGTCTCCTCAAGATCCAATCTAACCAAGTTCCTCTCGTCTTGGTCCAATCTAAAGAGTTCGTCTCCGCAATGTCCAATCTAACCAAGTTTGTCTCATCGGGGTTTTATCTAAGGAGTTCGTCTCCTCAAGGTCCAATCTAACCAAGTTCGTCTCCTCTTGGTTGAATCTAACCAAGTTCGTCTCCACTTGGACCAATCAATAGAGGTCGACACCTCTTGGTCCAATATAAGGTGTTCGTGTCATCAAGGTCCAATATAACCAAGTTCGTCCCCTCTTGGTCCAATCTATGGAGTTCGTCTTCTCTTGGTCCAATCTAGGGAGTTCGTCTCCTCAATGTCCAATCTAACCAAGTTCGTCTCATCTTGGTTTTATCTAAGGAGTTCATCTCCTCAAGGTCCAATCTAACCAAGTTCATATCCTCTTGGTCCAATATAAGGTGTTCGTGTCATCAAGTTCCAATCTAACCAAGTTCGTCCCTTCTTGGTCCAATCTATGGAGTTCGTCTCCTCAAGGTCCAATCTAACCAACTTCGTCTCCTCATGGTCCTATCTAGCCAAGTTCGTCTTCTCTTGTTTCTATCTAACCAAGTTCGTCTACTTTTTGTCCAATCTATGGAGTTCGTCCCCTTTTGTTCCAATCTATAGAGTTCGTCTTATCTTTGTCCAATGTAGGGAGTTCGTCTCCTCAAGGTCCAATATAACCAAGTTCGTCCCCTCTTGGTCCAATATAGGGAGTTCGTCTCCTCAAGGTCCAATGTAACCAAGTTTGTCTCCTCTTGGTCCTATCTAGACAAGTTCGTCTCCTCTTGGTCGAATCTATGGAGTTCTTCTTCTCTTGGTCCAATCAAGGGAGTTCATCTCCTCAAGGTCAAATCTAACCAAGTTCGTCTCCTCTTGGTCTAATCTAAGGAGTTCGTCTCCTCAAGGTCCAATCTTACCAAGTTCGTGTCCTCAGGGTCCAATCTAACCAAGTTCGTCTCCTCTTGGTCCAATGTAACCAAGTTCGTCTCGTCTTGGGTCAATCTATGGAGTTCGTCTCCTCTTGGTCCAATATAAGGTGTTCGTGTCATCAAGATCCAATCTAACCAAGTTCGTCCCCTCTTGGTCCAATCTTTGGAGTTCGTCTTCTCTTTGTCCAATGTAGGGAGTTCATCTCCTCAAGGTCCAATCTAACCAAGTTCGTCTCCTCTTTGTCCAATCTAAGGAGTTCGACTCCTCAAGGTCCAATCTAACCAAGTTCGTCTCCTCTTGGTCCAATCTAAGGAGTTCGTGTCCTCAAGATCCAATCTAACCAAGTTCGTCTCCTCTTGGCTGAATCTAACCAAGTTCGTCTCCTCTTGGGCCAATCAATCGAGGTCGACTCCTCTTGGTCCAACATAACGTGTTCGTGTCATCAAGGTCTAATATAACCAAGTTCGTCCCCTCTTGGTCCAATCTATGGAGTTTGTCTTCTCTTGGTCCAATCTAGGGAGTTCGTCTCCTCAAGGTCCAATCTAACCAAGTTCGTCACCTCCTGGTTTTATCTAAGGAGTTCGTCTGCTCTTGGTCTTATCTACACAAGTTCGTCTCCTATTGGTCCAATTTATGGAGTTCATCTCCTCTTGGTCCAATCTAAGGAGTTTGTCACCACAAGGTCCAATGTAACCAAGTTCGTCTCCTCTTGGTCCAATCTAAAGAGTTCGTCTCTTCAAGCTCCAATCTAACCAAGTTCGCCTCCTCTTGTTCAAACCTTACCAAGTTCATCTCCTCTTGGTCCAATCTAGGGAGTTCGTCTCCTCAAGATCCAATCTAACCAAGTTCGTCTCCTCTTGGTCCAATCTAAAGAGTTCGTCTCCGCAATGTCCAATCTAACCAAGTTCGTCTCATCGGGGTTTAATCAAAGGAGTTCGTCTCCTCAAGGTCCAATCTAACCAAGTTCGTCTCCTCTTGGTTGAATCTAACCAAGTTCGTCTCCGCTTGGACCAATCAATGGAGGTCGACACCTCTTGGTCCAATATAAGGTGTTCGTATCATCAAGGTCCAATATAACCAAGTTCGTCCCCTCTTGGTCCAATCTATGGAGTTCGTCTTCTCTTGGTCCAATCTAGGGAGTTCGTCTCCTCAAGGTCCAATCTAACCAAGTTCGTCTCATCTGGGTTTTATCTAAGGAGTTGGTCTCCTCAAGGTCCAATCTAACCAAGTTCGTCTCCTCATGATCCAATATAAGGTGTTCGTGTCATCAAGGTCCAATCTAACCAAGCTCGTCCCCTCTTGGTCTAATATATGGAGATCGTCTTCTCTTGGTCCAATCAAGGGAGTTCGTCTCCTCAAGGTCCAATCTAACCAACTTCGTCTCCTCATGGTCCTATCTATCCAAGTTCGTCTTCTCTTGTTTCTATCTAACCAAGTTCGTTTCCTTTTTGTCCAATCTATGGAGTTCGTCCCCTTTTGTTCCAATCTATAGAGTTCGTCTTCTCTTTGTCCAATGTAGGGAGTTCGTCTCCTCAAGGTCCAATATAACCAAGTTCGTCCCCTCTTGGTCCAATCTAGGGAGTTCGTCTCCTCAAGGTCCAATGTAACCAAGTTCGTCTCCTCTTGGTCCAATGTAAGGAGTTCGTGTCCTCAAGGTCCAATCTAACCAAGTTAGTCTCCTTTTTGTCCAATCTAAAGAGTTCGTCTCCTCAAGCTCTAATCTAACCAAGTTCGTCTCCACTTGGTACAATCTAACAAAGTTCGTCTCCTCTTTGTCCAATATGAGGAGTTCCTCTCCGCAAGGTCCAATCTAACCAAGTTTTTTTTTTTTTTTTGGTAGGGTAAAAGTATATTGATCTTTAGAGCCAAAAGTACATGATATGGAGAAACCGATACTACAAACCTACACTTACACTCATGTGAGCTAAGTGAAGGAGTATCGTGAGTCTCAGAAACTAGAGGATGTACATAAGTAGGAGATAAGAAGAAACGGAGAGACCGGTACTACAGGCCTACACTTACACTCTAAATGAGTTAAGTGGAGGAATACCATGAATCTCAAAGACTATAAGGTACCAACAAAAAGGGGAAGAACAAGTCTTACAAAAAAATGGAGTCATCCAAGCCCCAATTATGTTGAATTCTTCTATTCCTAGTAGTGTCAATGACATTCTTCTGAGTTCTAGCGAAGTCCTTGACAAGTTTCAAAAGTTGCATCTTCATTGCCGGGAGGAATCTGTCGCAGTTCCTGAATAAGATGTTGTTCCTAGACTTCCAAATGATGTGGCACACTGCTCCAAGAGCGAACCTCGCAATCTTTTGGGAAAATTGATTGTCGGATATATGAGTAATAGCCCAATTAAGGGTGGTATTCCAGCCGCCCTCTTGCCAATCAAGAAGACAATTCCGCGACCAAAAAAGGGCTAAGTGTTTAGTTATGGAGCATCCGAAGAAAAGATGGTCAATCGAGTCCGGCCTTAGATGGCAAAATGCACATGTAGCATTAGTGATTCTACCATAAGTTAGAAGAAAAACCTGGGTAGGGAGTCTTCTTTTTGTCATCAACCATAGGAGGAATTGGTGTGCAGGAGCGATGGATGAATCCCAAATAAATTCGAACCAGTGAACCCGAGGTTTCTTCGGTCTTATAGCTTTCCAAGCTGAAGAAGACGAAAATTTTCCAGAATTTGAACCTTTCCACAAAAATCGATCAGGATGGGCAGTAGGTGTAGGGAGGTCACCCCCCCAATCAATCAATGTCTCCATAAGATTCGAATTAGGAGCCCGGTTCTCTAGTAATTCAGCAAGTGAGGCATCTCTTGGGTAACCAGACAGATAAATTTGTCGGTTACTAAACAGCATATTGAGCGGGCCATTTGGATGCCAAGCATCGAACCATAAGGAAATAGAAAGCCCATCCCCCACACGCCAGTGAAACATATGTCTGAATTCTTTCCCTAAGTCAATGATCTTCTTCCAAGACCAAGAACAGAACGTAGGTCTACGTACCTCCCAAAAACTCCGGTTCTTGATGAAATTAGAATGTATCCAAATGCACCAGAGCGATTCTTTGTCTGAGAAAAGGGCCCAAATATGTTTGAGCATGGAAGCTTTGTTGCTTTGTTTTAGGCGCCTTATACCGAGTCCTCCCTCTTCTTTTGGGAAGCATAAATCATGCCATGAGACTTTTGCACCCCCGGGGCCTAAGGAAGGGCCTTTCCACAAGAACTGCCTAATGATCTTCTCAATACAATCCAGAACCGAAACAGGTAAGATGAAAATATTGGACCAATAAACCTGAATTGCATGGAGGACAGATTTAACCAATTGGAGACGGCCACCAAATGATAGAAACCGTTGAGTCCAAGATTGAACTCTCTTGGTGATGGAGTTCACCAAAGAGACACAATCGGCTTTCCCAAGTCTAGTTGCTACCACGGGCACTCCAAGATATCGAAAAGGTAAGGATCCCACCCTAAAGTTCAAAAAACCAATGATGTCTTGTGAAGAATTAGAGTTACCTGAAATATATACCTCACTCTTAGAGGAGTTTGGGAAAAGGCCTGACCACTCCGAGAATGTGTCAATTGCAGACTTCAAGCAAGAGACCGAAGCCATATCAGCTTGGCAAAATAGCAAGACATCATCAGCAAAGAAGAGATGGGTCAACTTCGTGGATTTACATCGCCAATAGTAGTTAAACTGAGGACATGCAGTTGTAGTGGATATAAGCCCAGAGAATACTTCCATGACCAAAGTAAATAGATATGGAGAGAGGGGATCACCTTGTCTTAGTCCTCTTGAACTTGAGAAGAAACCATGCAACTCACCATTGATTGATATAGAAAATTTTGGGGTTTGGACACATACCATCAAGGTCCAATCTAACCAAGTTCGTCTCCTCAAGGTCCAATCTAACCAAGTTCGTCTCCTCTTGGTCCCATCTAGACAAGTTCGTCTCCTCTTGGTCCAATCTAAGGAGTTCGTCTTCTCTTGGTCCAATCAAGGGAGCTCGTCTCCTCAAGGTCCAATCTAACCAAGTTCGTCTCCTCTTGGTCTAATCTAAGGAGTTCGTCTCCTCAAGGTCCAATCTTACCATGTTCGTGTCCTCAAGGTCCAATCTAACCTAGTTCATCTCCTCTTGGTCCAATGTAACCAAGTTCGTCCCGTCTTGGGCCATTCTATGAAGTTCGTCTCCTCTTGGTCCAATATAAGGTGTTCGTGTCATCAAGATCAAATCTAACCAAGCTCGTCACCTTTTGGTCCAATCTATGGAGTTCGTCTTCTCTTTGTCCAATGTAGGGAGTTCGTCTCCTCAAGGTCCAATCTAACCAAGTTCGTCTCCTCTTGGTCCAATCTAAGGAGTTCGTCTCCTCAAGGTCCAATCTAACCAAGTTCGTCTCCTCTTGGTCCAATCTAAGGAGTTCGTGTCCTCAAGATCCAATCTAACCAAGTTCGTCTCCTCTTGGCTGAATCTAACCAAGTTCGTCTCCACTTGGGCCAATCAATGGAGGTCGACTCCTATTGGTCCAATATAACGTGTTAGTGTCATCAAGGTCGAATATAACCAAGTTCGTCCCCTCTTGGTCCAATCTATGGAGTTCGTCTTCTCTTGGTCCAATCAAGGGAGTTCGTCTCCTCAAGGTCCAATCTAACCAACTTCGTCTCCTCATGGTCCTATCTAGCCAAGTTCGTCTTCTCTGGTTTCTATCTAACCAAGTTCGTTTCCTTTTTGTCCAATCTATGGAGTTCGTCCCCTTTTGGTCCAATCTATAGAGTTCGTCTTCTCTTGGTCCAATCTAGGAATTCGTCTCCTCAAGGTCCAATCTAACCAAGTTCGTCACCTCCTGGTTTTATCTAAGGAGTTCGTCTGCTCTTGGTCTAATCTAGACAAGTTCGTCTCCTCTTGGTCCAATTTATGGAGTTCATCTCCTCTTGGTCCAATCTAAGGAGTTCGTCACCACAAGGTCCGATGTAACCAAGTTCGTCTCCTCTTCGTCCAATCTAAAGAGTTCATCTCCTCAAGCTCCAATCTAACCAAGTTCGCCTCCTCTTGGTCCAACCTAACCAAGTTCATCTCCTCTTGGTCCAATCAAGGGAGTTCGTCTCCTCAAGATCCAATTTAACCAAGTTCGTCTCCTCTTGGTCCAATCTAAAGAGTTCGTCTCCGCAATGTCCAATCTCACCAAGTTCGTCTCATCGGGGTTTTATCTAAGGAGTTCGTCTCCTCAAGGTCCAATCTAACCAAGTTCGTCTCCTCTTGGTTGAATATAACCAAGTTCGTCTCCACTTGGACCAATCAATGGAGGTCGACTCATCTTGGTCCAATATAAGGTGTTCGTGTCATCAAGGTCCAATATAACCAAGTTCGTCCCCCGTTGGTCCAATCTATGGAGTTCGTCTTCTCTTGGTCCAATCTAGGGAGTTCGTCTCCTGAAGGTCCAATCTAACCAAGTTCGTCTCATCTTGGTTTTATCTAAGGAGTTCGTCTCCTCAAGGTCCAATCTAACCAAGTTCGTCTCCACTTGGTCCGATATAAGGTGTTCGTGTCATCAAGGTCCAATCTAACCAAGTTCGTCCCCTGTTGGTCCAATCTATGGAGTTCGTCTTCTCTTGGTCCAATCAAGGGAGTTCGTCTCCTCAAGGTCCAATCTAACCAACTTCGTCTCCTCATGGTCCTATCTAGCCAAGTTCGTCTTCTCTTGTTTCTATCTAACCAAGTTTGTCTCCTTTTTGTCCAATCTATGGAGTTCGTCCCCTTTTGTTCCAATCTATAGAGTTCGTCTTCTCTTGGTCCAATCAAGGGAGTTCGTCTCCTCAAGGTCCAATCTAAACAACTTCGTCTCCTCATGGTTCTATCTAGCCAAGTTCGTCTTCTCTTGTTTCTATCTAACCAAGTTCGTCTCATTTTTGTCCAATCTATGGAGTTCGTCCCCTTTTGTTCCAATCTATAGAGTTCGTCTTCTCTTTCTCCAATGTAGGGAGTTCGTCTCCTCAAGGTCCAATATAACCAAGTTCATCCCCTCTAGGTCCAATGTAAGGAGTTCGTGTCCTCAAGGTCCAATCTAACCAAGTTAGTCTCCTTTTTGTCCAATCTAAAGAGTTCGTCTCCTCAAGCTCTAATCTAACCAAGTTCGTCTCCACTTGGTCCAATCTAACAAAGTTCGTCTCCTCTTTGTCCAATATGAGGAGTTCCTCTCCGCAAGGTCCAATCTAACCAAGTTCGTCTCCTCAAGGTCCAATCTAACCAAGTTCGTCTCTTCTTGGTCCCATCTAGACAAGTTCGTCTCCTCTTGGTCCAATCTAAGGAGTTCGTCTTCTCTTGGTCCAATCAAGGGAGTTCGTCTCCTCAAGGTCCAATCTAACCAAGTTCGTCTCCTCTTGGTCTAATCTAAGGAGTTCGTCTCCTCAAGGTCCAATCTTACCAAGTCCGTGTCCTCAAGGTCCAATCTAACCTAGTTCATCTCCTCTTGGTCCAATGTAACCAAGTTCGTCCTGTCTTGGGCCATTCTATGAAGTTCGTCTCCTCTTGGTCCAATATAAGGTGTTCGTGTCATCAAGATCCAATCTAACCAAGCTCGTCACCTCTTGGTCCAATCTATGGAGTTCGTCTTCTTTTTGTCCAATGTAGGGAGTTCGTCTCCTCAAGGTCCAATCTAACCAAGTTCGTCTCCTCTTGGTCCAATCTAAGGAGTTCGTCTTCTCAAGGTCCAATCTAACGTGTTCGTGTCATCAAGGTCTAATATAACCAAGTTCGTCCCCTCTTGGTCCAATCTATGGAGTTCGTCTTCCCTTGGTCCAATCTAACGAGTTCGTCTCCTCAAGGTCCAATCTAACCAAGGTCGTCTCCTCTTGGTCCAATCTATGGAGTTCGTCCCCTCTTGGTCCAATCTTTGGAGTTCGTCTTCTCTTGGTCCAATCTGGGAGTTCGTCTCCTCAAGGTCCAATCTAACCAAGTTCGTCTCCTCTTGGTCCAATCTAACCAAGTTCGTCTCCTCATGGTCCTATTTAGCCAAGTTCGTCTCCTCTTGGTCCAATCTAAAGAGGTCGTCTCCTATTGGTCCAATCTATGAAGTTTGTCTCTTCTTCGTCTAATCTAAGGAATTCCTCTCCTCAAGGTCCAATCTAACCAAGTTCATCTCCTCTTGGTCCAATCTAACCAAGTTCCTCTCCTTTTTGCCCAATCTAACCAAGTTCGTCTCCTCTTGGTCCAACCAAAGGAGTTCATGTCCTCAAGGTCCAACCTAACCAAGTTCGTCTCCTCTTGATCCTATCTAACCAAGTTCGTCTCCACTTGGTCGAATCCATGGAGTTCGTCTCCTCTTGGTCCAGTCTAAACAAGTTCGTCTCGTCTTAGTCCAATCTAACAAAGTTTGTCTCCTCTTGGTCCTATCAAGCCAAGTTCGTCTCCTCTTAATCCAATCTAACCAAGTTCGTCTCCTCTTGGTCCAATCTAACCAAGTTCGTCTCCTCTTGGTCCAATCTAACCAAGTTCGTCTCATCTTGGTCCAATCTAAGGAGTTCGTGTCCTCAGGGTCCAATCTAACCAAGTTCATCTCCTCTTGGTCCAATCTAACCAAGTTCGTCTCCTCTTCGTTTCCCTCCTGGTCCAATCTAAAAAGTCCTCCTCTTGGTCCAACCTAAAAGTTCGTCTCCTCTTGATCCTATCTAACCAAGTTCGTCTCCACTTGGTCCAATCTAAGGAGTTCGTCTCCTCTTGGTCCAATCTAACCAAGTTCGTCTCCTATTGGTCCTAATCTATGGGTTCGTCTTCTCTCGGTCCAATCTAAGGTGTTCGTGTCCTCAAGGTCCAATCTAACCAAGTTCGTCTCCTCTTGGTCCGATGTACAGATTTCGTCTCCTGTTGGTCCAATCTAACCAGGTTCGTCTCCTCTTGGTGCAATCTAACCAAGTTCGTCTCCTGTTGGTCCAATCTAACCAAGTTCGTCTCCTCTTGGTCCAATCTAACCAAGTTCGTCTTCTCTTGGTCCAATCTAAGGAGTTCGTGTCCTCAAGGTTCAATCTAACCAAGTTCATATCCTCTTGGTCCAATCTAACCAAGTTCGTCTCCTCTTGGTCCTATCTAGCCAAGTTCGTCTGCTCTTCGTCCAATCTTAGGAGTGCGTATCCTCAAGGTCCAATCTAACGAAGTTGGTCTCCTCTTGGTCCAGCCGAAGGAGTTCGTGTCCTCAAGGTCCAACCTAACCAAGTTCGTCTCCTCTTCATCTTATCTAACCAAGTTCGTCTCCACTTGGTCCAATCCATGGAGTTCGTCTCCTCTTGGTCCAATCTAAGGAGTTCGTCTCCTCAAGGTCGAGTCTAAACAAGTTCGGCTCCTCTTGGTCCAATCTAACAAAGTTTGTCTCCTCTTGGTCCTATCAAGCCATATACTCTCCTCTTGGTCCAATCTAACCAAGTTCGTCCCCTCTTGGTCATATCTAACCAAGTTCATCTCATCTTGGTCCAATCTAAGGAGTTCGTTTCCTCAAGGTTCAATCTAACCAAGTTCATCTCCTCTTGGTCCAATCTAACCAAGTTCGTCTCCTTTTGGTCCTATCTAGCCAAGTTTGTCTCCTCTTCGTGCAATCCATGGAGTTATTCGGCTCTTCGTCCAATCTTAGGAGTTCGTATCCTCAAGGTCCAATCTAACAAAGTTGGTCTCCTCTTGGTCCAACCTAAGGAGTTTGTGTCCTCAAGGTCCAACCAAACCAAGTTCGTCTCCTCTTGATCCTATCTAACCAAGTTCGTCTCCACTTGGTCCAATCCATGGAGTTCGTCTCCTCTTGGTCCAATCTAACCAAGTTCGTCTCCTATTGGTCTAATCTATGGGGTTCGTTTCCTCTTGTTCCAATCTAAGGTGTTCGTGTCCTCCAAGGTCCAATCTAACCAAGTTCGTCCCCTCTTGGTCCAATCTAACTTAGTTCGTCTCCTCTTTGCCCAATCTAACCAAGTTCGTCTCCTCTTGGTCCTATCTAACCATGTTCATCTCCTCTTGGTCGAATCTATGGATTTTGTCTTCTCTTGGTCCAATCTATGGAGTTCGTCTCCCCTTCGTCCAATAAGGTGTTCGTGTCCTCAAGGTCCAATCTAACTAAGTTCGTCTCCTCTTGGTCCTATCTAACCAAGTTCGTCTCCTCTTGTTCGAATCTATGGATTTTGTCTCCTCTTGGTTCAATCGAGGGAGTTCGTCTCCTCAAGGTCCAATCTAACCAAGTTCGTCTCCTCACGGTCCAATCTAACCAAGTTCGTCTACTCTTGCTCCTACCTAACCAAGTACGTCTCCTATTGGTCCAATCTATGGAGTTTGTCTCCTCTTGGTCCAATCTAAAGAGTTCGTCTCCTCTTGGTCCAATCAAACCAAGCTAGTCTCCTCTTGGTCCAATCTAACCAAGTTCGTCTCCTCTTGGTCCAATCTAAGGATAGTGTCCTCAAGGTCCAATCTAACGAAGTTCGTCTCCTCTTTGTCGAATCTAACCAAGTTTGTCTCCTCTTGTCCCAATCTAACCAAGTTCATCTCCTATTAGTCCAATCTATGGAGTTCATCTCCTCTTGCTCCAATCTAAGGAGTTCGTCCCCAGAAGGTCCAGTCTAACCAAGTCCGTCTCCTCTTGGTCCAATCTGACCATGTTCATCTCCTGTTTGTCCAATCCATGGAGTTCGTCTGCTCTTAGTCCAATCTTAGGAGTTCGTGTCCCCAAGGTCCAATATAACGAAGTTGTTCTCCTCTTGGTCCAACCTAAGGAGTTCGTGTCCTCAAGGTCCAACCTAACCAAGTTCGTCTCCTCTTGGTCCAATCTAACCAAGTTCGTCTCCTCTTGTCCCAATCTAACAAAGTTCATCTCCTAATAGTCCAATCTGTGGAGTTCATCTCCTCTTGCTCAAATATAAGGAGTTCGTCCGCTTAAGGTCCAGTCTAACCGAGTTCGTCTCCTCTTGGTCCAATCTATGGACTTTGTCTCCTCTTGGTCCAATCTACGGAGTTCGTCTCCTCAAGGTCCAATCTAACCAAGTTCGTCTACTCTTGCTCCTATTTAACCATGTTTGTCTCCTATTGGTCCAATCTATAGATTTCATCTCCTCTTGGTCCAATCTAAGGAGTTCGTCTCCTCTAGGTCATATCAAACCAAGTTCGTATCCTCTTGGTCCAATCTAACCAAGTTCGTATCCTCTTGGTCCAATCTAACCAAGTTCGTCTACTCTTGGTCCAATCTAACGAGTTCGTGTCCTCAAGGTCCAATCTAATCAAGTTTGTCTCTACTTGGTCGAATCTAACTAATTTCGTCTCCTCTTTGTCCAATCTAACCAAGTTCGTCTCCTATTGGTCCTATCTAGCCAAGTTCATCTCTTATTGGTCCAATCCATGGAGTTCGTCTCCTCTTAGTCCAATCTTAGGAGTTCGTGTCCTCAAGGTCCAATCTAATGAAGTTGGTCTCCTCTTGGTCCAACCTAAGGAGTTCGTGTCCTCAAGGTGCAATCCAACGAAGTTGGTCTCCTCTTGGTCCAACCTAAGGAATTCATGTCCTCAAGGTCCAACCTAACCAAGTTCATCTCCTCTTAGTCCAATCTAACCAAGTTCGTCTCCTCTTGGTCCTATCTAGCCAAGTTCGTCCCCTCTTCATCCAATCCATGGAGTTCCTCTGCTCCTAGTCCAATGTTAGGAGTTCATATCCTCAAGGTCCAATCTAACTCTCCTCTTGGTCCGACCTAAGGAGTTCGTGTCCTCAAGGTCCAAGCTAACCAAGTTCGTCTCCTCTTGGTCCAATCCAACCAAGTTCGTCTCCTCTTGGTCCTATCTACCCAAGTTTGTCTCCTCTTGGTCCAATCCATGGAGTTCGTCTCCTCTTCGTCCAATCTTAGGACTTCGTGTCCTCAAGGTCCAACCTAACCAAGTTCATCTCCTCTTAGTCCAATCTAACCAAGTTCGTCTCCTCTTGGTCCTACCTAGCCAAGTTCGTCCCCTCTTTGTACAATCCATGGAGTTCGTCTGCTCTTCGTCCAATCTTAGGAGTTCATGTCCTCAAGGTCCAATCTAACGAAGTTGGTCTCCTCTTGGTCCAACCTAAGGAGTTCGTGTCCTCAAGGTCCAACCTAACCAGGTTCGTCTCCTCTTGGTCCAATCCAACCAAGTTCGTCTCGTCTTGGTCCTATCTACCCAAGTTCGTCACGTCTTGGTCCAATCCATGGAGTTCGTCTCCTTTTCGTCCAATCTTAGGTGTTCGTCTCCTCAAGGTCCCATCTAACCAAGTTCGTCTCCTCTTGGTGCAATCTAACCAAGTTCGTCTCCTCTTGGTCCAATCTAACCAAATTCGTCTCCACTTGGTCCTATCTAGCGAAGTTCGTTTTCTCTTGTTTCTATCTAACCAAGTTCGTCTCCTTTTGGTCCAATCTATTTAGTTCATCCCCTCTTGGTCCAATCTATGGAGTTCGTCTTCTCTTGGTCCAATCTAGGGAGTTCGTCTCCTCAAGGTCCAATCTAACCAAGTTCGTCTCCTGTTGGTCCTATCAAGCCAAGTTCGTCTACTCAAACTCCTATTTAACTATGTTTGTCTCCTATTGGTCCAATATAAGTATTTCGTCTCCTCTTGGTTCAATCTAAGGATTTCGTCTCCTCAAGGTCCAATCTAACGAAGTTTGTCTCCTCTTCGTCCAACCTAAGGAGTTCGTGTCCTCAAGGTCCAACCTAACCAATCTCGTCTCCTCTTGGTCCTATCTAACCAAGTTCGTCTCCTATTGTTCCAATCTATGGATTTCGTCAACTCTTGGTCCAATCTAAGGAGTTTGAATCCTCAAGGTCCAATCTAACTAAGTTCGTCTCCTCTTGATCCAATCCATGGAGTTCGTCTCCACTTGGTCCAATCTAGAGATTCGTCTCCTCAAGGTCCAATCCATGGAGTTCGTCTCCTCATGGTCCAATCTAACCATATTCGTCTCCTGTTGGTCCAATCTATGGATTTTGTATCCTCTTGGTCCAACTTAGGAGTTCGTCTCCTCAAGGTCCAATGTAACAAACTTCGTCTCCTCTTAGTCCAATCTAAGCAGTTTGTGTCCTCAAGGTCCAATCTAACCAAGTTCGTCTCCTATTGGTCCAATCTATGCAGTTCTTGTGCTCTTGGTCCAATCTAAGGAGTTCGTGTCCTCAAGGTCCGTGTCCTCAAGGTCCAATCCAACCAAGTTCTTCTCCTCTTCGTCAAATCTAACTAAGTTCATCTCCTCTTGTTCCAATCTAACCAAATTCGTCTCCTCTTGGTCCTATCTAGACAAGTTCGTCTCCTCTTGGTCCAATCCATGGAGTTCGTCTCCTCTTGGTCGAATCTTAGGAGTTCGCGTCCTGATGGTCCAATCTAACGTAGCTCATCTCGTCTTGGTCCAACCAAAGGAGTTCGTGTCCTCAAGGTCCAACCTAACCAAGTTCATCTCCTCTTGGTCCAATCTAACCAAGTTCGTTTCCTATTGGTCCAATCTAAGGAGTTCGTCTCCTCAAGTTCCAATCGAACCAAGTTCGTCCAAACTAACCAAGTTCGTCTCCTCTTGGTCCAATCTAAGGATTTTGTGTCCTCCTGGTCCAATCTAAAGAGTTCGTCTCCTCAAGGTCTAATCTAACCAAGTTTTTCTCCTCTTGGTGCAATCTAACCAAGTTCGTCTCCTCTTGGTCCAATCTAACCTGGTTAGTCTCCTCTGGGTCCTATCTGACCAAGTTAGTCTCCTCTCGGTTCTATCTAACCAAGTTCGTCACCTCTTACTCCAATCCATGGAGTTCGTCTCTTCTTGGTCGAATCTAATCAAGTTTGTCTCCTCTTGGTTCAATCTAACCAAGTTCGTCTCCTATTGGTCCGATCTATGGAGTTTGTCACCTCTTGGTCCAATCTAAGGAGTTCGTCTCCTCAAGGTCCAATCTTACCAATTTCGTCTCCTCTTGGTTTAATCAAACTAAGTTCGTCTCCTCTTGGTCCAATCTAACCAAGTTCATCTCCTATTGGTCCAATATATGGAGTTCGTCTCTTCTTGGTCCAATCAAAGGAGTTCCTGTCCTCATGGTCCAATCAATCCAAGTTTGTCCTCTCTTGGTCCTATCTGGCAAGTTCGTCTCCTCTTCGACCAATCCATGGAGCTCGTCTCCTCTTAGTCCAATCTTAAAATTTCGTGTACTCAAGGTCCAATCTAACCAACTTCGTCTACTCTTGCTCCTATTTAACCATGTCCGTCTCCTATTGGTCCAATCTATGGATTTTGTCTCCTCTTAGTCCAATCTAACGAGTTCGTCTCGTCAACGTCCAATCTGACCAAGTTTGTTTCCTCACGGTCCAATCTAACCAAGTTCGTCTCCTCTTGCTCCTGTCTAAACAAGTTCGTCTCCTATTGGTCCAATCTAAGGAGTTTGTGTCCTCATGGTCCAATCTAACCAAGTTCGTCTCCTCTTGGTCCTATCTAGCCAAGTTCGTCTCCTCTTGGTCCAATCCATGGAGTTCGTCTCCTCTTAGTCCAATCTTAGGAGTTCGTGTCCTCAAGGTCCAATCTAACCAACTTCCTCTACTCATGCTCCTATTTAACCAAGTTCGTCTCCTCTTGGTCCTATCCAACCAAGATCGTCTCCTCTTGGTCCAATCTATAGAGTTCGTCTCCTCTTGGTCCAATCTAGGGAGTTCGTCTCCTCAAGGTCCAATCTAACCAATTTCGTCTCCTCTTGGTCCAAACTAACCGAGTTCGTCTCCTCTTGGTCAAATCTAACCAAGTTCGCCTCCTATTGACCAAATCTATAGATTTCATCATCTCTTGGTCCAATCTAAGGAGTTCGTCTCGTCAATGGCCATTGTAACTAACTTCGTCTCTTCTTGGTCCAATCTATGGAGTTCATGTCCTCAAGGTCCAATCTAACCAAGTTCGCCTCCTCTTGGTCCAATCTAACCAAGTTCGTCTCCTATTGGTCCAAATGTTGATTTCGTCTGCTCTTGGACCAATATAAGGAGTTCGTCTCCTCAAGCTCTAATCTAACCAAGTTCGTCTCCTCTTGATCCAATCTAACCAAGTTCGTCTCCTCTTTGTCCTATCAAACCAAGTTAGTCTTCTCTCGGTGCTATCTAACCAAGTTCGTCTCCTCTTGGTCCAATCCATGGAGTTTGTCTCCTCTTAGTCCAATCTTAGAAGTTTGTCCTCAAGGTCCAATCTAACTAACATCGTCTACTCTTGCTCCTATTTAACCAAGTTCGTCTCCTATTGGTCATATCTATGGATTTCGTCTCCTCTTGGTCCAATCTAAGGAGTTCATCTCGTCAAGGTCCAATCTAACCAAGTTTGTCTCCTCACGGTCCAATCTAACCAAGTTCTTCTCCTCTTGATCCAATCTAACCTGGTTCGTCACCTCTTGGTCCTATCTAACCAAGTTAGTCTTCTCTCGATCCTATCTAACCAAGTTCGTCTCCTCTTGGTCCAATCTAACCATGTGCGTCTCCTATTGGTCCAATCTATGGAGTTTGTCTCCTCATGGGCCAGTCTAAGGAGTTCGTCTCCTCAAGGTCCAATCTAACCAAGTTCGTCTCATCTTGCTCCAATCAAACGAAGTTCGTCTCCTCTTGGTCCAATCTAACCAAGTTCGCCTCCTCTTTGTCGGATCTAACCAAGTTCGTCTCCTCTTGGTCCTATCCAACCAAGTTCGCCTCCTCTTTGTCCCATCTAACCAAGTTCATCTCCTCTTGCTCCTATCTAACCAAATTCGTCTCCTCTTGGTCCAATCTAAGGAGTTCATCTCCTCAAGGTCCAATCGAACCAAGTTCGTCTCCTCTTGGTCCAATCTAGGGAGTTCGTTTCCTCAAGGTCCAATCTAACCAAGTTCGTCTCCTCTTGGTCCAAACTAACCGAGTTCGTCTCCTCTTGGTCAAATCTAACCAAGTTCGCCTTCTATTGGCCAAATCTATAGATTTCATCTTCTCTTGGTCCAATCTAAGGAGTTCGTCTCGTCAAGTTCCAATGTAACTAACTACGTCTCTTCTTGGTCTAATCTAAGGAGTTCATGTCCTCAAGTTCCAATCTAACCAAGTTCGCTTCCTCTTGGTCTAATCTAACCAAGTTCGTCTCCACTTAGTCCAATCTAACCAAGTTCGTCTCCTATTGGTCCAATCTGGTTATTTCGTCTCCACTTGGACCAATATAAGGAGTTCGTCTCCTCAAGCTCCAATATAACCAAGTTCGTGTCCTCTTGATCCAATGTAACCAAGTTCGTCTCCTCTTGGTCCTATATAACCAAGTTCGTCCTATCTTGGTCCAGTCTATGGTGTTCGTCTCCTCTTGGCCCAATCTAAGAAGTTCGTGTCCTCAAGGTACAATCTACCCAAGTTTGTTTCCTCTTGATCCAATCTAACCGTCTTCGTCTCCTCTTGGTCCTATCTAACCAATTTCATCTCCTATTGGTCCAATCTATGGAGTCCGTCTCCTCTTGGCCCAATCAAAGGAGTTCGTATCCTCATGGTCCAATCTAACGAAGTTTGTCTTCTCTTGGTCCTATCTAGACAAGTTCGTCTCCTCTTGGACCAATCCATGGAGTTCGTCTCCTCTTAGTCCAATCTTAGGAGTTCGTGTCCACAAAGTCCAATCTAACCAACTTCGTCTACTCTTGCTCTTATTTAACCAAGTTCGTCTCCTATTGGTCAAATCTATGGATTTCGTCTGCTCTTGGTCCAATCTAAGGAGTTCGTCTCGTCAAGGTCCAATCTAACCAAGTTTGTCTCCTCTTGGTGCAACCTAACCAAGTTCGTCTCCTATTGATCCAATCTAACATGGTTCGTCTCCTCTTGGTGCAACCTAACCAAGTTCGTCTCCTCTTGATCCATTCTAACCTGGTTCATCTCCTCTTGGTCCTATCTAACCAAGTTAGTTTTCTCTCGATGCTATCTAACCAAGTTCGTCTCCTCTTGGTCCAATCCATGCAGTTCGTCTCCCCTTGGTCCAATCTAACCAAGTTCGTCTCCTATTGGTCTAATGTATGGAGTTTGTCTCCTCTTGCGCCAGTCTAAGGAGTTCGCCTTCTCAAGGTCCAATCTAACCAAGTTCCTCTCCTCTTGGTTCAATCAAACCAAATTCGTCTCCTCTTGGTCCTATCTAACCACGTTCGTCCCCTCTTTGTGCAATCTAACCATGTTCGTCTCCTCTTCGTCCAATCTAACCAAGTTCGTCTCCTATTGGTCCAATCTATGGATTTCGTCTCTTCTTAGTCCAATCTAACCAAGTTCGTCTCCTCTTGGTCTAGTCAAACCAAGTTCGTCTCCTCTTGGTCTAATCTAACCAAGTTCAAATCCTCTTTGTTCGATCTAACCAAGTTCATCTCCTCTTGGTCCAATCCATGGAGTTCGTCTCCTCTTTGTCCAATCAAATCAAGTTCATCTCCTCTTGGTCCAATCTAACCAAGTTCATCTCCTATTGGTCCAATCTATGGAGTTTGTCTCTTCTTGGGCCAGTCTAAGGAGTTCGTCTCCTCAAGGTCCAATCTAACAAAGTTCCTCTCCTCTTGGTCCAATCAAACCAAGTTCGTCTCCTCTTGGTCCAATCTAACCACGTTCGTCCGCTCTTTTTGCAATCTAAGCATGTTCGTCTCTTCTTCGTCCAATCTAACCAAGTTCGTCTCCTATTGGTCCAATCTATGGATTTCGTCTCTTCTTAGTCCAATCTAACCAAGTTCGTCTCCTCTTGGTCCAGTTGAACCAAGTTCGTCTCCTCTGGGTCCAATCTAACCAAGTTCATATCCTCTTTGTCCGATCTAACCAAGTTCGTCTCCTCTTGGTCCTATGCAACGAAGATCGTCTCCTCTTGGTCCAATCTATAGAGTTCGTCTCCTCTTGATCCAATCTAGGGAGTTCGTCTCCTCAAGGTCCAATCTAACCAATTTCGTCTCCTCTTGGTCCAAACTGACCGAGTTCGTCTCCTCTTGGTCAAATCTAACCAAGTTCGCCTCCTATTGGCCAAATCTATAGATTTCATCATCTCTTGGTCCAATCTAAGGAGTTCGTCTCGTCAAGGGCCATTGTAACTAACTTCGTCTCTTCTTGGTCCAATCTATGGAGTTCATGTCCTCAAGGTCCATTCTAACCAAGTTCGCCTCCTCTTGGTCCAATCTAACCAAGTTCGTCTCCTATTGGTCCAATCTGCTGATTTCGTCTGCTCCTGGACCAATATAAGGAGTTCGTCTCGTCAAGCTCTAATCTAACCAAGTTCGTCTCCTCTTGATCCAATCTAACCAAGTTCGTCTCCTCTTGGTCCTATCAAACCAAGTTAGTCTTCTCTCGGTGCTATCTAACCAAGTTCGTCTCCTCTTGGTCCAATCCATGGAGTTTGTCTCCTCTTAGTCCAATCTTAGAAGTTTGTCCTCAAGGTCCAATCTAACTAACTTCGTCTACTCTTGCTCCTATTTAACCAAGTTCGTCTCCTATTGGTCATATCTATGGATTTCGTCTCCTCTTGGTCCAATCTAAGGAGTTCATCTCGTCAAGGTCCAATCTAACCAAGTTTGTCTCCTCACGGTCCAATCTAACCAAGTTCTTCTCCTCTTGATCCAATCTAACCTGGTTCGTCACCTCTTGGTCCTATCTAACCAAGTTAGTTTTCTCTCGATGCTATCTAACCAAGTTCGTCTCCTCTTGGTCCAATCTAACCATGTGCGTCTCCTATTGGTCCAATCTATGGAGTTTGTCTCCTCATGGGCCAGTCTAAGGAGTTCGTCTCCTCAAGGTCCAATCTAACCAAGTTCGTCTCATCTTGCTCCAATCAAACGAAGTTCGTCTCCTCTTGGTCCAATCTAACCAAGTTCGTCTCCTCTTTGTCCGATCTAACCAAGTTAGTCTCCTCTTTGTCCTATCCAACCAAGTTCGCCTCATCTTTGTCCCATCTAACCAAGTTCATCTCCTCTTGCTCCTATCTAACCAAATTCGTCTCCTCTTGGTCCAATCTAAGGAGTTCATCTCCTCAAGGTCCAATCTAACCAAGTTCGTCTCCTCATGGTCCAAACTAACCGAGTTCGTCTCCTCTTGGTCAAATCTAACGAAGCTCGCCTTCTATTGGCCAAATCTATATAGATTTCATCTTCTCTTGGTCCAATCTAAGGAGTTCGTCTCGTCAAGTTCCAATGTAACTAACTACGTCTCTTCTTGGTCTAATCTAAGGAGTTCATGTCCTCAAGGTCCAATCTAACCAAGTTCGCTTCCTCTTGGTCTAATCTAACCAAGTTCGTCTCCACTTAGTCCAATCTAACCAAGTTCGTCTCCTATTGGTCCAATCTGGTTATTTCGTCTCCTCTTGGACCAATATAAGGAGTTCGTCTCCTCAAGCTCCAATATAACCAAGTTCGTCTCCTCTTGATCCAATGTTACCAAGTTCGTCTCCTCTTGGTCCTATATAACCAAGTTCGTCCTATCTTGGTCCAATCTATGGTGTTCGTCTCCTCTTGGTCTAATCTAAAGAGTTCGTGTCCTCAAGGTACAATCTAACCAAGTTTGTTTCCTCTTGATCCAATCTAACCGTGTTCGTCTCCTCTTGGTCCTATCTAACCAAGTTAGTCTCCTCTTTGTCCGATCCATGGAGTTTGTCTCCTCTTGGTCCAATCTAATCAAGTTTGTCTCCTCTTGGTGCAATCTAACCAAGTTCGTCTCCTATTGGTCCAATCTATGGAGTTTGTCTGCTCTTGGTCCAATCTAAGGAGTTTGTCTCCTCAAGGTCCAATCTAACCATGTTCGTCTCCTCTTGGTGCAATCTAAGGAGTTTGAATCCACAAGGTCCAATCTAACCAAGTTCGTCTCCTCTTGGTCTAATCCATGGAGTTCGTCTCCACTTGGTCCAATCTAGAGATTCGTCTCCTCAAGGTCCATTCTAACCAAGTTCGTCTCCTCTTGGTCCTATCTCACCAAGTTCGCCTCCGTTTGGTCCAATCCATGGAGGTCGCCTCCTCTTGGTCCAATCTATGGATTTTGTATCCTCTTGGTCCTACTAAGGAGTTCGGCTCGTCATGGTCCAATGTAACAAACTTCGTCTCCACTTGGTCCAATCTAAGCAGTTCGTGTTCTCAAGGTCCAATCTAACCAAATTCGTCTCCTATTGGTCCAATCTATGGAGTTCGTGTGCTCTTGGTCCAATATAAGGAGATGGTGTCCTCAAGGTCAAATCTAACTAAGTTCGTCTCCTCTTGGTCGTATCTAACTAAGTTCATATCCTCTTGGTCCAATCTAACAAAGTTCGTCTCCTCTTGGTCCAATCCATGGAGTTCGTTTCCTCTTGGTCGAATCTGAGGAGTTCGCTTCCAGATGGTCCAATCTAACGAAGTTCATCTTCTCTTGGTCCAACCAAAGGAGTTCGTGTCCTCAAGGTCCAACCTAACAAGTTCATGTCCTCTTGGTCCAATCTAATCAAGTTCATCTCCTCTTGGTCCAATCTAACCAAGTTCGTCTCCTCTTGGTCCAATCAAACCAAGTTCCTCTCCTCTTGTTCCAATCTAAAGAGTTTGTCTCCTCAAGTTCCAATCTAACCAAATCGTCTCCTCTTGGTCCTATCAAGCCAAGTTCGTCTCCTCTTGGTCCTATCAAGCCAACTTCGTCTCCTTTTGGTCCAATCTATGGATTTCGTCTCCTCTTGGTCCAATCTAAGGAGTTTGTCTCCTCAAGGTCCAATCTAACCAAGTTCGTCTTCTCTTGGTCCTATCTCACCAAGTTCGCCTCCGTTTGGTCCAATCCAAGGAGGTCGTCTCCTCTTGGTCCAATCTGTGGATTTTGTATCCTCTTGGTCCAACTAAGGAGTTCATCTCCTCATGGTCCAATGTAACAAACTTCGTCTCCTCTTGGTCCAATCTAAGCAGTTCGTGTTCTCAAGGTCCAATCTTACCAAGTTCGTCTCCTATTGGTCCAATCTATGGAGTTCGTGTGCTCTTGGTCCAATCTAAGGAGTTCGTGTCCTCAAGGTCAAATCTAACTAAGTTTGTCTCCTCTTGGTCGTATCTAACTAAGTTCATATCCTCTTGGTCCAATCTAACCAAGTTCGTCTCCTCTTGGTCCTATCTAGCCAAGTTCGTCTCCTCTTGGTCCAATCCGTGGAGTTCGTTTCCTCTTGGTCGAAACTGAGGAGTTCGCGTCCTGATGGTCCAATCTAACGAAGTTCGTCTCGTCTTGGTCCAACCAAAGGAGTTCGTGTCCTCAAGGTCCATTCTAACAAGTTCATGTCCTCTTGGTCCAATCTAATCTATTTCACCTCCTCTTGGTCCAATCTAACCGTGTTCGTCTCCTCTTTGTCCAATCAAACCAAGTTCCTCTCCTCTTGTTCAATCTAAGGAGTTTATCTCCTCAAGTTCCAATCTAACCAAGTCGTCTCCTCTTGGTCCTATCAAGCCAAGTTCGTCTCCTCTTGGTCCTATCAAGCCAACTTCGTCTCCTTTTGGTCCAATCTATGGATTTCGTCTCCTCTTGGTCCAATCTAAGGAGTTCGTCTCCTCAAGGTCCAATCTAACCAAGTTCGTCTCCTCTTGGTGCAATCTAACCAAGTTCGTCTCCTCTTGGTCCAATCTAACTTGGTTCGTCTCCCCTTGGTCCTATCTAACCAAGTTAGTCTCCTCTCGGTCATATCTAACCAAGTTCCTCACCTCTTGGTACAATCCATGGAGTTCGTCTCTTCATAGTCCAATCTAATCAAGTTCGTCTCCTCTTGGTTCAATCTAACCAAGTTCGTCTCCTATTAGTCCGATCTATGGAGTTTGTCTCCTCTTGGTCCAATCTAAGGAGTTCATCTAATCATGCCAATTTCATCTCCTCTTGGTTTAATCAAACTAAGTTCGTCTCCTCTTGGTCCAATCTAACCAATTTCATCTCCTATTGGTCCAATCTATGGAGTTCGTCTCCTCTTGGCCCAATCAAAGGAGTTCGTGTCCTCATGGTTCAATCTAACGAAGTTTGTCTTCTCTTGGTCCTATCTAGACAAGTTCGTCTCCTCTTGGACCAATCCATGGAGTTCGTCTCCTCTTAGTCCAATCTTAGGAGTTCGTGTCCACAAAGTCCAATCTAACCAACTTCGTCTACTCTTGCTCTTATTTAACCAAGTTCGTCTCCTATTGGTCAAATCTATGGATTTCGTCTGGTCTTGGTCCAATCTAAGGAGTTCGTCTCGTCAAGGTCGATTCTAACCAAGTTTGTCTCCTCTTGGTGCAACCTAACCAAGTTCGTCTCCTATTGATCCAATCTAACATGGTTCGTCTCCTCTTGGTGCAACCTAACCACGTTCGTCTACTCTTGATCCATTCTAACCTGGTTCGTCTCCTCTTGGTCCTATCTAACCAAGTTAGTCTCCTCTCGGAGCTATCTAACCAAGTTCGTCTCCTCTTGGTCCAATCTAACCAAGTTCGTCTCCTATTGGTCCAATGTATGGAGTTTGTCTCCTCTTGGGCCAGTCTAAGAAGTTCGCCTCCTCAAGGTCCAATCTAACCAAGTTCCTCTCCTCTTGGTCCAATCAAACCAAATTCGTCTCCTCTTGGTCCAATCTAACCACGTTTGTCCCCTCTTTGTGCAGTCTAACCATGTTTTTTTTTTTTGGGTAAAGACAGTCTAACCATGTTCGTCTCCTCTTCGTCCAATCTAACCAAGTTCATCTCCTATTGGTCCAATCTATGGATTTCGTCTCTTCTTAGTCCAATCTAACCAAGTTCGTCTCCTCTTGGTCCAGTCAAACCAAGTTCGTCTCCTCTTGGTCTAATCTAACCAAGTTCATATCCTCTTTGTCCGATCTAACCAAGTTCATCTCCTCTTGGTCCAATTCATGGAGTTCGTCTCCTCTTTGTCCAATCAAATCAAGTTCATCTCCTCTTGGTCCAATCTAACCAAGTTCATCTCCTATTGGTCCAATCTATGGAGTTTGTCTCCTCTTGGGCCAGTCTAAGGAGTTCGTCTCCTCAAGGTCCAATCTAACCAAGTTCCTCTCCTCTTGGTCCAATCAAACCAAGTTCGTCTCCTCTTGGTCCAATCTAACCACGTTCGTCCGCTCTTTGTGCAATCTAACCATGTTCGTCTCTTCTTCGTCCAATCTAACCAAGTTCGTCTCCTATTGGTCCAATCTATGGACTTCGTCTCTTCTTAGTCCAATCTAACGAAGTTCGTCTCCTCTTGGTCCAGTCGAACCAAGTTCGTCTCCTCTGGGTCCAATCTAACCAAGTTCATATCCTCTTTGTCCGATCTAACCAAGTTCGTCTCCTCTTGGTCCTACCCAACCAAGATCGTCTCCTCTTGGTCCAATCTATAGAGTTCGTCTCCTCTTGGTCCAATCTAGGGAGTTCGTCTCCTCAAGGTCCAATCTAACCAATTTCGTCTCCTCTTGGTCCAAACTAACCGAGTTAGTCTCCTCTTGGTCAAATCTAACCAAGTTCGCCTCCTATTGGCCAAATCTATAGATTTCATCATCTATTGGTCCAATCTAAGGAGTTTGTCTCGTCAAGGGCCATTGTAACTAATTTCGTCTCTTCTTGGTCCAATCTATGGAGTTCATGTCCTCAAGGTCCAATCTAACCAAGTTCCCCTCCTCTTGGTCCAATCTAACCAAGTTCGTCTCCTATTGGTCCAATCTGTTGATTTCGTCTGCTCTTGGACCAATATAAGGAGTTCGTCTCCTCAAGCTCTAATCTAACCAAGTTCGTCTCCTCTTGATCCAATCTAACCAAGTTCGTCTCCTCTTGGTCCTATCTAACCAAGTTCGTCTTCTCTCGGTGCTATCTAACCAAGTTCGTCTCCTCTTGGTCCAATCCATGGAGTTCGTCTCCTCTTGGTCCAATCTAAGGAGTTCGCCTCCTCAAAGTCCAATCTAACCATGTTCGTCTCCTCTTGGTCCAATCAAACCAAGTCTCCTCTTGTTCCAATCTAACCAAGTTTATCCCCTCTCGGTCCTATCTAACGAAGTTCGTCTCCTCACCGTCCAAGCTAACCATGTTCGTCTCCTGTTGCTCCTACGTAACCAAGTTCGTCTCCTATTGGTCCAATCTAGGGAGTTCGTCTCCTCAAGGTCCAATCTAACCAAGTTCGTCGCCTCTTGGTCCAATCCAAGGAGTTCGCCTCCTCAAGGTCCAATCTAACCAAGTTCGTGTGCTCAAGGTCCAATCTAACCAAGTTCGCCTGCTCTTGGTCCAATCTAACCAAGTTCGTCTCCTCTTGGTCCAATCTAACCAAGTTCGTCTCCAATTGATCCAATCTGTTGATTTCGTCTCCTCTTGGACCAATATAAGGAGTTCGTCTCCTCAAGCTCCAATCTAACCAAGTTCGTCTCCTCTTGGTCCAATCAAACCAAGTTTTTCTCCTTGGTCCAATCTAGCCAAGTTCATATCCTCTTTGTCCAATCTAACAAAGTTCGTCTCCTCACAGTCCAATCTAACCAAGTTCGTCTCCTATTGCACCTGTCTAACCAAGTTCATCTCATTTGGGTCCTATCTAACCAAGTTCGTCTCATCTTGGCCCAATCTAAGGAGTTCGTGTCCTCAAGGTACAATCTAAGCAAGTTTGTTTCCTCTTGATCCAATCTAACCAGGTTCGTCTCCTCTTTGTCCTATCTAACCAAGTTAGTCTCCTCTTTGTCCGATCCATGGAGTTCGTCTCCTCTTGGTCCAATCTAATCAAGTTCGTCTCCTCTTGGTGCAATCTAACCATTTTCGTCTCATATTGGTCCAATCTATGGAGTTTGTCACCTCTTGTTCCAATCTAAGGAGTTTGTCCCTTCAAGGTCCAATATAAACATGTTCCTCTCCTCTTGGTGCAATCTAACCATGTTCGTCTCCTATTGGTGCAATCTATGGAGTTTGTCTCCTCTTGGTCCAATCTAAGGAGTTCGTGTCCTCAAGGTTCAATCTAACCAAGTTCGTCTTCTCTTGGTCTAATCAAATCAAGCTCGTCTCCTCTTGGTCCAATCTAGCCAAGTTCATCTCCTCTTTGTCCAATCTAACCAAGTTCGTCACCTCTTAGTCCTATCTAACCAAGTTCGTCTCCTCACAGTCCAATCTAACCAAGTTCGTCTCTTCTTGCACCTGTCTAACCAAGTTCGTCTCCTATTTGTCCAATCTATGGAGTTTGTCTCCTCTTGGTCCAATCAAGATATTCGGGTCCTCAAGGTCCTATCTAAGCAAGTTCGTCCCCACCTGGTCGAATCCATGGAGTTCCTCACCTCTTGGTCCAACTTTGGGGTTCTTGTCCTAAAGGTCCAATCTAACCGTGTTCGTCTCCTCTTGGTCCAATCAAACAAAGTTCGTCTCCTCATGGTCCAATCTAACCAAGTTCGTCCCCTCTTTGTCCAATCTAACCAAGTTCGTCCCCTCTTGGTCCAATCTAACCAAGTTCGTGTCCTCTTGGACCAATCTATGGATTTCGTCTCTTCTTGGTCCAATCTAAGGAGTTTGTCTCCTCAAGGTCCAATCTTCTTGGTCCAATCTAAGGAGTTTGTCTCCTCAAGGTCCAATCTAACCAAGTTCGTCTCCTCTTGGTCAAATCAAACCAAGTTCCTCTCCTCTCGTTCCAATCTAACCAAGTTCATCCCCTCTTGGTCCTATCTAACCAAGTTCATCTCCTCACGGTCCAAGCTAAACCATGTTCGTCTCCTCTTGCTCCTACATAACCAAGTTCGTCTCCTATTGGTCCAATCTATGGATTTCGTCTTCTCTTGGTCCAATCTAAGGAGTTCGTCTCCTCAAGGTCCAATCTAACCAAGTTCGTCTCCTCTTGGTCCAATCTATGGAGTTCGTCTCCTCTTGGTCCAATCTAGGGTGTTCGTCTCCTCAAGGTCTATTCTAACCCAGTTCGTCTCCTCTTGGTCCAATCTAACCGAGTTCGTCTCCTCTTGGTCCAATCCATGGAGTTCACCTCCTATTGGTCAAATCTAACCCAGTTCGTCTCCTATTGGCCAAATCTATAGATTTCGTATCCTCTTGGTCCAATCTAAGGAGTTCGTCTCGTCAAGGTCCAACGTAACCAACTTCGTCTCTTCTTGGTCCAATCTAAGGATTTCATGTCCTCAAGGTCCAATCTAACCAACTTCGTCTCCAATTGGTCCAATCTATTGATTTCCTCTCCTCTTGGTCCAATATAAGGAGTTCGTCTCCTCAAGCTCCAATCTAACCAAGTTCGTCTCCTCTTGATAAAATCTAACCAAGTTCATCTCCTCTTGGTCCTATCTAACCAAGTTCGTCTTCTCTCGGTCCAACATATGGTGTTCATCTCCTCTTGGTCCAATCTAACCAAGTTCGTCTCCTATTGGTCCAATCTATTGATTTTCTCTCCTCTTGGTCCAATATAAGGAGTTCATCTCCTCAAGCTCAAATCTAACCAAGTTCGTCTCCTCTTGATCCAATCTAACCAAGTTCGTCTCCTATTGGTCCAATATATTGATTTCCTCTCCTCTTGGTCCAATATAGGGAGTTCGTCTCCTCAAGCTCCAATCTATCCAAGTTCGTCTCCTCTTGATCCAATCTAACCAGGTTCGTCTCCTCTTGGTCCTATCAAAACAAATTATTCCCTTCTTTGTCCAATCCATGAAGTTCCTCTCCTCTTGGTCCAATCTAATCAAGTTCGTCTCCTCTTGGGCAATCTAACCAAGTTTGTCTCCTATTGGTCCAATCAATGGAGTTTGTCTCCTCAACGTCCAATCTAACCATGTTCGTCTCCTCTTGGTCCAATCAAACCATGTTCGTCTCCTCTTGGTCCAATCAAACCATGTTCGTCTCCTCTTGGTCCAATCTAGCCAAGTTCATCTCCTCTTTGTCCAATCTAACCAAGTTCGTCTCCTCTTCGTCCTGTCTAACCTAGTTGGTCTCCTCACAATCCAATCTAACCAAGTTCGTCTCCTCTTGCTCCTATCTAACCAAGTTCGTCTCCTATTGGTCCAATCTATGGATTTCGTCTCCTCTTGCTCCAATCTAAGGAGTTCGTCTCCACAAGGTCCAATCTAACCAAGTTCGTTGCCTCTTGGTCCTATCTAACCAAGTTCGTCTCCGGTTGGTCCAATCCGTGGAGTTCGTCTCCTCTTGGTCCAATCTTAGGAGTTCGTGTCCTGAAGGTCCAATCTAACGAAGTTCGTCTCGACTTGGTCCAACCTAAGGATTTCGTGTCCTCAAGGTCCAACCTAACCAAGTTCGTCTCCTCTTGGTCCAATCTATCGAAGTTCGTCTCCTCTTGGTCCAATCTAACCAAGTTCGACTCCTATTGGTCCAATCTATGGAGTTCGTCTCCTCTTGGTCCAATCTAAGGAGTTCGTCTCCTCAAGCTCCAATCTAACCAAGTTCGTCTCCTGTTGGTTCAATCTAACCAAGTTCGTCTCCTCTTGGTTCTATCAAGCCAAGTTCGTCTCCTCTTGGTCCGATCTACAGAGTTCGTCTCCTCTTGGTCCAATCTATGGAGTTCGTCTCCTCAAGGTCCAATCTAACCAAGTTCGTCTACTCTTGCTCCTATTTAACCAAGTTCGTCGCCTATTTGTCCATTCTATGGATTTCATCTCCTCTTGGTCCAATCTAACCAAATTCGTCTCCTCATGGTGCAGTCTAAACAAGTTCGTCTCCTCTTGGTCCAATCTAGCCTGGTTCATCTCCTCTTGGTCCTATGTAACCAAGTTAGTCTCCTCATGGTCCAATCCATGGAGTTCGTCTCATCTTGGTCCAATCTAATCAAGTTCGTCTCCTCTTCGTCCAATCTAACCAAGTTCGTCTCCTATTGGTCCGATCTATGGAGTTTGTCGCCTCTTGGTCCAATCTAAGGAGTTCGTATCCTTAAGGTCCAATCTAACCAAGTTCGTCTCCTCTTGGTCCAATCTATGGAGTTTGTCTCCTTTTTGTCCAATCTAAGGAGTTCGTCTCTTCAAGGTCCAATCTAACAAATTTCGTCTCCTCCTGGTCAAATCTATGGAGTTCGTCTCCTCTTGGTCCAATCAGAGGAGTTCGTGCCCTCAAGGTCCAATCTAACCAAGTTTATCTCCTGTTGGTGCAATCTAACCAAGTTCATCTCCTCTTAGTGCAATCTAACCAAGTTCATCTCCTCTTGGTACAATCTAACCAAGTTCGCTTCCTATTGGTCCATTCCAACCAATTTCGTCTCCTCTTGGTCCAATCCATGCAGTTTGTCTCCTCTTGGCCAAATCTAAGGAGTTCGTGTCCACAAGGTCCAATTTAACCAAGTTCGTCTACTCTTGGTCCAATCTATGGAGTTTGTCTCCTCTTGATCCAATCTGAGGAGTTCGTGCCCTCAAGGTCCAAGCTAACCAAGTTCATCTCCTGTTGGTGCAATCTAACCAAGTTCATCTCCTCTTGGTACAATCTAACCAAGTTCGTCTCCTCTTGGTCCATCTAACCAAGTTCGTCTCCTCTTGGTCCAATCTATGGAGTTCGTCTCCTCTTGGCCCAATCTAAGGAGTTCGTGTCCTCAAGGTCCAATCTAACCAAGTTCGTCTCCTCTTGGTCCAATCTAAGGAGTTCGTGTCCTCATGGTCTAATCTAACCAAGTTTGTCTCCTCTCGTTCCAATCTAAGGAGTTCGTCTCCTCTTGGTCCAATCAAACCAAGTTCGTCTCCTTTTGGTCCAATCTATGTAGTTCGTCTCATCTTGGTCCAAACTGAGGTGTTCGTGTCCTCAAGGTCCAATCTAACCAAGTTCATCTCCTGTTGGTAAAATCTAACCAAGTTCATATCCTCTTGGTCCAATCTATGGAGTTTGACTCCTCTTGGTCCAATCTGAGGAGTTCGTGCCCTCAAGGTCCAATCTAACCAAGTTCATCTCCTGCTGGTGCAATCTATCCAAGTTCTTCTCCTCTTAGTGCAATCTAACCAAGTTCATCTCCTCTTGGTAAAATCTAACCAAGTTCGTCTCCTATTGATCCATTCCAACCAATTTCGTCTCCTCTTGATCCAATCCATGGAGTTTGTCTCCTCTTGGCCTAATCTAAGGAGTTCATGTCGACAAGGTCCAATCTAACCAAGTTTGTCTCCTCTTGATCCAATCTAAGGAGTTCGTCTCCTCTTGGTCCAGTCTATGGAGTTCGTCTCCTCTTGGTCCAATCTACGGAGTTCGTGTCCTCTAGGTCGAATCTAACCAAGTTCACCTCCTCTTAGTCCTATCTAACCAAGTTCGTCTCCTATTGGTCCAATCTGAGGGAGTTATTCTCTTCTTGGTCTAATCCAAAGAGTTTGTCTCCTCTTTGTCCAATCTATGAAGTTTGTGAACTCCGCTTTGTCCAATCTAAGGAGTTCGTCTCCTCTTGGTCCAATCTAAGGAGTTCGCCTCCTCTTGGTCCAATCTTACCAAGTTCGTCTTCTCTTGGTCCCATTTATGGAGTTCGTCACCCCATGGTCCAATCTGAGTAGTTCGTGCCCTCAAGATCCAATATCACCAAGTTCATCTCCTGTTGGTGCAATCTAACCAAGTTCGTCTCCTCTTGGTGCAATCTAACCAAGTTCGTCTCCTCTTTGTCCAGTATGGAGTTCATCTCTTCTTGGTCCAATCTTAAGGAGTTCGTCTCCTCTTGGTCCAATCTAACCAAGTTCATCTCCTCTTCGTCCAATCTATGGAGTTCGTCTCCTCCTGTTCCAATGCGAAGAGTTCGTGTCCTTAAGGTCCAATCTAACCAAGTTCTTCTCCTCTTTGTGCAATCTAACCAAATTCGTATCCTCGTAGTCCTATCGAACCACGGTCATCTCCTCTTGGTTCAATCTAAGGGAGTTCGTCTCTTCTTGGTCTAACCTAAAGAGTTCGTCTCCTCCTTGTCCAATCTAAGAAGTTTGTGTCCTCTTGGTCCAATCTAACCAAGTTGGTCTCCTCTTGGTCCTATCTACCCAAGTTCGTCTATTGTTGGTCCAATCTAACCAAATTCGTCTCCTCTTGGTCCAATCTAAGAAGTTTGTGTCCTCATGATCCAATCTAACCAAGTTCGTCTCGTCTTGGTCCAATCTAACCAAGTTCGTCTCCTCTTTGTCCAATCTATGGAGTTCGTCTCCTCTTGGTCCAATCTAACCAAGTTCGTCTCCTCTTCGTCCAATCTATGGAGTTCGTCTCCACCTCGTCCAATCCGAAGAGTTCGTGTCCTCAAGGTCCAATCTAACCAAGTTCGTCTCCTCCTGGTGCAATCTAACCAAGTTCGTCTCCTCGTAGTCCTATCGAACCAAGGTCGTCTCCTTTTGGTCCAATCTAAGGGAGTTCGTCTCTTCTTGGTCTAACCTAAAGAGTTCGTCCCCTCTTTGCCCAATCTAAGAAGTTTGTGTCCTCTTGGTCCAATCTAACCAAGTTCGTCCCCTCTTCGTCCTATCTACCCAAGTTCATCTATTGTTGGTCCAATCTAACCAAATTAGTCTCCTCTTGCTCCAATCTAAGGAGTTTGTGTCCTCATCGTCCAATCTAACCAAGTTCATCTCATCTAGGTCCAATCTAACCAAGTTCGTCTCGTCTTGGTCTAATCTAACCAAGTTCATCTCCTCTTTATCCAATCTATGGAGTTCGTCTCCTCTTTGTCCAATCCAAGGAGTTTGTGTCCTCAAGGTCCAATCTAACCAGGTTCATCTCCTATTGGTCTGATCTATGGAGTTCGTCTCCTCTTGGTACAATCTAAGGTGTTCATGTCCTAAAGGTCCAATCTAACAAAGTTCGTCTCCTCTTGGTCCAATCTAAGGAGTTTGTCTCCTCTTTTTCCAATCTAAGAAGTTTGTGTCCTATTGGTCCAATCTAACCAAGTTCGTCTCCTCTTGGTCCTATCTACCCAAGTTCATCTATTGCTGGTTTAATCTAACAAAATTAGTCTCTTCTTGGTCCAATCTAAGGAGTTTGTGTCCTCATTGTCCAATCTAACCAAGTTCATCTCGTCTAGGTCTAATCTAACCAAGTTCGTCTCGTCTTGGTCCAATCTAACCAAGTTCGTCTCCTCTTTGTCCAATCTATGGAGTTCGTCTCCTCTTTGTCCAATCTAAGGAGTTTGTGTCCTCATGGTCTAATCTAACCAGGTTCATCTCCTATTGGTCTGATCTATGGAGTTCATCTCCTCTTTGGTGCAATCTAAGGTGTTCGTGTCCTAAAGGTCCAATCTAACAAAGTTCGTCTCATCTTGGTCCAATCTAAGGAGTTCGTCTCCTCTTTGTCCAATCTAAGAAGTTTGTGTCCTCTTGGTCCAATCTAACCAAGTTCGTCTCCTCTTGGTCCTTTCTACCCAAGTTCGTCTATTGCTGGTCCAATCTAACCAAATTCGTCTCCTCTTGGTCCAATCTAAGAAGTTTGTGTCCTCATGGTCCAATCCAACCAAGTTCGTCTCATCTTGGTCCAATCTAACCAAGTTCGTCTCCTATTGGTCCAATCTAACCAAGTTCGTCTCCTCTTGGTCCAATCTATAGAGTTCGTCCCCTCTTTGTCCAATCTAGGGAGTTTGTGTCCTCAAGGTCCAATCTAACCAGGTTCATCTCCTATTCGTCTGATCTATGGAGTTCGTCTCCTCTTGGTACAATCTATGTTGTTCGTGTCCTGAAGGTCCAATCTAACCATGTTCGTCTCCTCATGCTCAAATCTAACTAAGTTCGTCTCTTGTTGGTCCAATCTAAGGAGTTCGTCTCCTCTAGGTCCAATCTAACCAAGTTCATCTCCTCTTGGTCCAATCTAAGGAGTTCGTGTCCTCAAGGTCCAATCTAACCATGTTCATCTCCTGTTGGTAAAATCTAACCAAGTTCGTCTCCTATTGGTGCAATCTAACCAAGTTCGTCTCCTCGTGGTGCAATCTAACCAAGTTCTTCTCCTCTTGGTCCAATCTGAGGAGTTCGTGTCCTCAAGGTCCAATCTAACCAAGTTCATCTCCTGTTGGTAAAATCTAACCAAGTTCGTCTCGTCTTGGTCCAATCTATGGAGTTTGTCTCCTCTTGGTCCAATCTGAGGAGTTCGTGCCCTCAAGGTCCAATCTAACCAAGTTCATCGCCTGTTGGTGCAATCTAACCAAGTTCATCTCCTCTTAGTGCAATCTAACCAAGTTCATGTCCTCTTGGTACAATCTAACCAAGTTCATCTCCTATTGGTCCATTCCAACCAATTTCATCTCCTCTTGGTCCAGTCCATGGAGTTTGTCTCCTCTTGCCCAATCTAAGGAGTTCGTGTCCACAAGGTCCAATCTAACCAAGTTCGTCTCCTCTTGGTCTAATCTAACCATGTTCGTCCGCTCTTGGTCCAACGGAACCAACTTCGTCTCCTATTGGTCCGATCTATGGACTTGGTCCCCTCTTGGTCCAATTTAAGGAGTTCGTCTCCTCAAGGTCCAATCTAGCCAAGTTCGTCTCCTCTTGGTCCAATCTAAGGAGTTCGACTCCTCATGGTCCAATCTAACCAAGTTCGTCTCCTCTTGGTCCGATCTAACCAAGTTCGTCTCCTCTTTGTCCAATCTATGGAGTTTGTCTCCTCCTGGTCCAATCCGAAGAGTTCATGTCCTCAAGGTCCAATCTAAGCAAGTTCGTCTCCTCCTGGTGCAATCTAACCAAGTTTGTCTACTCGTAGTCCTATCGAACCAACGTCGTCTCCTCTTGGTCCAATCTAAGGGAGTTCGTCTCTTCTTGGTCTAACCTAATGAGTTCGTCTCCTCTTTGTCCAATCTAAGAAGTTTGTGTCCTCTTGGTCCAATCTAACCATGTTCGTCTCCTCTTGGTCCTATCTACCCAAGTTCGTCTATTGTTGGTCCAATCTAACCAAATTCATCTCCTCTTGGTCCAATCTACGGAGTTTGTGTCCTCATGGTCCAATCTAACCAAGTTCGTCTCGTCTTGGTCCAATCTATGGAGATTGTCACCTCTTGGTCCAATCTAACCAAGTTCGTCTCCTCTTCGTCCAATCTATGGAGTTCGTCTCCACCTGGTCCAATCTGAAGAGTACGTGTCCTCAAGGTCCAATCTAACCAGGTTCGTCTCCTCTTGGTGCAATCCAACCAAGTTCGTCTCCTCGTAGTCCTATTGAACCAAAGTCGTCTCCTCTTGGTCCAATCTAAGGGAGTTCGTCTCTTCTTGGTCTAACCTAAAGAGTTCGTCTCCTCTTTGTCCAATCTAAGAAGTTTGTGTCCTCTTGGTCCAATCTAACCAAGTTCATCTCCTCTTGGTCCAATCTAACCAGGTTCATCTCCTATTGGACTGATCTATGGAGTTCGTCTCCTCTTGGTACAATCTAAGTTGTTCGTGTCCTGAAGGTCCAATCTAACCAAGTTCGTCTCCTCTTTGTCCAATCTATGGAGTTCATCTCCTCTTGGTCCAATCTAAGGAGTTCGTCTCCTCTTGGTCCAATCTAACCAAGTTCGTCTCCTCTTTGTCCAATCTATGGAGATTGTCACCTCTTGGTCCAATCTAACCAAGTTCGTCTCCTCTTCGTCCAATCTATGGAGTTCGTCTCCACCTGGTCCAATCTGAAGAGTACGTGTCCTCAAGGTCCAATCTAACCAGGTTCGTCTCCTCTTGGTGCAATCCAACCAAGTTCGTCTCCTCGTAGTCCTATTGAACCAAAGTCGTCTCCTCTTGGTCCAATCTAAGGGAGTTCGTCTCTTCTTGGTCTAACCTAAAGAGTTCGTCTCCTCTTTGTCCAATCTAAGAAGTTTGTGTCCTCTTGGTCCAATCTAACCAAGTTCATCTCCTCTTGGTCCAATCTAACCAGGTTCATCTCCTATTGGACTGATCTATGGAGTTCGTCTCCTCTTGGTACAATCTAAGTTGTTCGTGTCCTGAAGGTCCAATCTAACCAAGTTGGTCTCCTCGTTCTCCAATCTAACTAAGTTCGTCTCCTCTTGGTGCAATCTAAGGAGTTCGTCTCCTCTTGGTCCAATCTAACCAAGTTCATCTCCTCTTGGTCCAATCTATGTAGTTCTTCTCCTCTTGGTCCAATCTAAGGAGTTCGTGTCCTCAAGGTCCAATCTAACCAAGTTCATCTCCTGTTGGTAAAATCTAACCAAGTTCGTCTCCTATTGGTGCAATCTAACCAAGTTCGTCTCTTCGTGGTGCAATCTAACCAAGTTCGTCTCCTCTTGGTCCAATCTAACCTAGTTTGTCCCCTCTTGGTCCAATCTATGGAGTTCGTCTCCTCTTGGCCCAATCTAAGGTGTTCGTGTCCTGATGGTCCAATCTAACAAAGTTCGTCTCCTCTTGGTCCAATCTAACCAAGTTTGTCCCCTCTTGGTCCAATCTATGGAGTTCGTCTCCTCTTGGCCCAATCTAAGGTGTTCGTGTCCTGACGGTCCAATCTAACAAAGTTCGTCTCCTCTTGGTCCAATCTAAGGAGTTCGTCTCCTCATGGCCCAATCTAACCAAGTTCGTCTCCTCTTGGTGCAATCTAACCAAGTTCGTCTCCTCTTGGTCCAATCTAACCAAGCTCGTCTCCTCTTGGTCCAATCCATGGAGTACGTCTCCTCTTGGCCCAATCTAAGGAGTTCGTGTCCACAAGGTCCAATCTAACCAAGTTCGTCTCCTCTTGGTCCAATCTAACCATGTTCGTCCGCTCTTGGTCCAACCGAACGAACTTCGTCTCTTATGGGTCCGATCTGTGGAGTTCGTCCCCTTTTGGTCCAATTTAAGGAGTTCGTCTCCTCAAGGTCCAATCTAGCCAAGTTCGCCTCCCCTTGGTCCAATCTAAGGAGTTCGTCTCCTCGTGGTCCAATCTAACCAAGTTCGTGTCCTCTTGGTCCAATCTAAGGAGTTCGTCTCCTCTTGGTCCAATCTAACCAAGTTTGTCTCCTCTTCATCCAAGATATGGAGTTCGTCTCCTCCTGGTCCAATCCGAAGAGTTCGTGTCCTCAAGGTCCAATCTAAACAAGTTCGTCTTCTCTTGGTGCAATCTAACCAAGTTCGTCTCCTCTTAGTCCTTTCGAACCAAGGTCGTCTCCTCTTGGTCCAATCTAAGGGAGTTCGTATCTTCTTGCTCTAATCTAATGAGTTCGTCTCCTTTTTGTCCAATCTAAGAAGTCTGTGTCCTCTTGGTCCAATCTAACGAAGTTCGTCTCCTCTTGGTCCCATCTACCCAAGTTCTTCTATTTTTGGTCCAATCTAAGGAGTTTGTGTCCTCATGGTCCAATCTAACAAAGTTCGTCTCGTCTTGGTCCAATCTAACCAAGTTCGTCTCCTCATGGTCCAATCTAACCAAGTTTGTCTCCTCTTGGTCCAATCTATGGAGTTCGTCTCCTCTTGGCCCAATCTAAGGTGTTCGTGTCCTGAAGGTCCAATCCTACAAAGTTCGTCTTCTCTTGGTCCAATCTAAGGAGTTCGTCTGGCCCAATCTAACCAAGTTCGTCTCCTCTTGGTGCAATCTAACCAAGTTCCTCTCCTCTTGGTCCAATCTAACCAAGTTCGTCTCCTCTCGGTCCAATCCATGGAGTATGTCTCCTCTAGGCCCAATCTAAGGAGTTCGTGTCCACAAGGTCCAATCTAACCAAGTTCGTCTCCTCTTGGTCCAATCTAAACATGTTCGTTCGCTCTTGGTCCAACCGAACCAACTTCGTCTCTTATCAAATCTTCAATCCTTCAGATCTTACGATGCGTTAGATATTACAACGTTCAGATCTTACAAATGTCTAAGACAGTCCAACTCTTGAAATGCTATCATCTATGTCATCTTATGACTCAAGAGCATATGATATGAATTTTCCCGCCATACGCTCATAAGGTAACATGTATCTTTATTTTTAGTATGTTAAGGTATGTTCGTTATTTGGTGCATATTTACTTGCCTATTTGAATCGTTGCGTGATATATGCATCCCTTGATTGTTCAATCGTTATTTTGGAAATTCTATTTTCCAAAAATTCAGTTTTCGTTTTGAATTTTGAAAGGCATACTCTTACCCTTTAAACCGGTTGGGATTCTGCCTCTTCGCTCAAAAGCTTTTCTTCGTCTGAAACCCTAGCAGATTGTTTTCTTCTCTCGTTTTCTCTTCCAAAAAGTTTTCAACTTTCTGCTTGATCAAACGAAGAAAGTTCCTTCGACTGCAACAATGCTCCTCCTAGGAAATCCTCACGACTTGCCTCCAAGAAATTTGAACAAGGGAGTGTTGGGCCGACTCACTATGATCTCATATAGGACTCTCCGTCTAGCGTAGGCCAACAAAGAGTGCAATGTCACACCATCTGCAAAAACCCGTGTTCATGAAGCTACTGTGCTGAAGAAGAATCCTAAAGTTATCTTTTTATTCTACAAGAGAATGATAGAGAATAGGGCCTCTATCAACAAAATCCGAGAATTTTTTTATGATAAACGGCTTCACAAATGAGCAAAACTTTATGCGGCAAATGGAGGATGCTGGTGTTGCACCATCAGGTTTGGCTAATCACATGCGCAAAAACTTTCCTATTGATCCTAGATTTCACACCTCATCCGACTTTGAGCCTAGAGATGAAGATGAGAAAATGTTCGTTAATTTCCAACCAAGGAAAGGGATAGCTATTGATGTGCCTGGAAAGACAAACAAACTCTTTTGGTCCAAGGACCACAAGTTGGCCTACAATAGGATGATGGAGCGAGGAGTTATGAGCCCTCGTACTGTGGACTTTCAATTTCTCGATTCTATTAAGGTACAGTTAAGGCGACATCTACAATACAATCGCCTGGACCAACTGTGTGAGGACTCTGCCCCTGCTATCTTGAACTTGTTGCTTATTTTTACTCCAACCTATCTTTCCCAAATCGGCATAGTCTTCAGTTCACCGTGGAAGACAGGACTGTCACCATTGATGTGGATGATTTGGCGGACATTCTGGGTACCGTCAAGACCAGTTTCATTCTGATTGAGGAATCAGACCAAGAAGTGTTCCAATTTCTAAGCACAAATAAGTCTTCTTCCTGGCCAATTACTTATTCGAAACTAACGGCTGTTCATGTTATTCTTCATAAGATAATCATCAACTATCTTCGGCCAAAGGAAAATTCAAAGACAAACGTGTCGAAGTCGGAGGCCCGACTGATGTTTGCAATTCTGAATAATCACAAGTTTTCCTCTGCTTTTATGATTTTATATCAAATCTCTAAAGCCTCACAAAATGATAAGGGACAGTTACCATATACATCCTTGGTGACTCGGATTTTCCAACACTTCCACATCCAGATACCCTCTATCCTTAGTGCCAACAGGCTTGCCCCTGTCTTGATGGAACATATGATGGTGGCAAAGATGAAATTGCCTGACTTGTCTCTTGGATCAAGTTCCAAATCCACTCCTGCAAGTCAAGTAAAGGCAGAATCATCTGTTGGCAAGAGGAAAGGCAAGGAGCCAATGGTTAAGGCACCTACTTCACAGCGCCGGAAGTTACTGATTGATGAGGAGGATGTTGAGAAAGAGTTTGAGCCCACAGGGGAAGGAATGGAGACTACCACCTCTGGTTTGTCTTTTAGCACGTCAAATAGTTCGTGGAATGAGGAACTTGTTGAGCAGATCTCTACCGTAGAGGCAGAGAAGAAAGGAGAAGAGGAAGAGGGGGAGAGAGGAGATTTTCATAAAGAGAAAGAGAATGAGGATGAGGATGAAGAAAAGGATGGACGGGATGTCGGAGACAGTCCACAGGATGTTCCATCCCCAACAACTATTGAAACAGGGGGAGAACGAATATATGTTGGCCATTCTGAAGAAATGCCCACTGCATTTGAAACAGGGGGAGCCAACAAGATCGGTGGTTCTTCAGAATTTACTCCAACTCCTATTAATCCATCAATTACTACACCTACTGGACCAAGTGTTCTGATCATTCCACTGACTCAGCTACAACCACTAATGGAAATGTTGTCTGCCCTGACCACCAAAATTGACCATATGCAACTTGTGCAGACACAGCAGGATAATGTACTCCAGCAGCTCTCTCAGAAGATTGGTCAGCTTACTGCTTTGGATGATCTTGATGAAATTAAGCCGTCTATCAAGAAGCTGGAGCAAATGGTGTAGTCGTTGGACAATATTCACTTTGTTCGAGTTTCCCCTCCCTCTTGAACTGACAAAAAGGGGGAGAAAAGTGCAGATTTTGAGTTTTTAACTGTTTTGACTTGACTTTTTGGATAATTTTGATGTGGTTGACTGAATGATTGATTGATTGATTGAATGAATGGATGAATTGCAATGTTGATTGGTTGTAATGTCGTTGAGTGACAAGGATGTTATCTATGGATGCTATTATGACCTATTATTATGACCTGTCGATACTAACTTTTTATCTTGTGGATGCAGATTATAGTATTTTCTATTTGCTAGTGAGTGTTTATCTCACTTAAGAGATATTGTTTTTGTCTAACACTTTGTGTTGTAGAATATATTCTCAAAATCTGCAGGATCATTTTGTCATCATCAAAAAGGGGGGGATTGTTAGAGGAAGCTAGTCCTTTCGAACCAAGGTCGTCTCCTCTTGGTCCAATCTAAGGGAGTTCATCTCTTCTTGGTAAAATCTAAAGAGTTCGTCTCCTCTTTGTCCAATCTAAGAAGTCTGTGTCCTCTTGGTCCAATCTAACAAAGTTCGTCTCCTCTTGGTCCTATCTACCCAAGTTCGTCTATTGTTGGTCCAATCTAACCAAATTCGTCTCCTCTTGGTCCAATCTAAGGAGTTTGTGTCCTCATGGTCCAATCTAATTAAGTTCGTCTCGTCTTGGTCAAATCTAACCAAGTTCGTCTCCTCATGGTCCAATCTAACCAAATTCATCTCTTCTTGGACCAATCTATAGAGTTTGTCTCTTCTTGGTCCAATCTATAGAGTTCGTCTCCTCTTTGTCCAATCTAAGGAGTTTGTGTCCTCAAGGTCCAATCTAACCAGGTTCATGGAGTTCATCTCCTCTTGGTACAATCTCAGTTGTTCGTGTCTTGAAGGTCCAATCTAACCAAGTTCGTCTCCTCTTGGTCCAATCTAAGGAGTTCGTCTCCTCTTGGTCCAATCTAACCAAGTTCATCTCCTGTTGGTCCAATCTAATGAGTTCGTCTCCTCATGGCCCAATCTAACCAAGTTCGTCTCCTCTTGGTGCAATCTAACCAAGTTCGTCTCCTCTTGGTGCAATCTAACCAAGTTCCTCTCCTCTTGGTCCAATCTAACCAAGTTCGTCACCTCTTGGTCCAATCCATGGAGTTCGTCTCCTCTTGGCCCAATCTAAGGTGTTCGTGTCCACAAGGTCCAATCTAACCAAGTTCGTCTGCTCTTGGTCCAATCTAACCATGTTCGTCCGCTCTTGGTCCAACCGAACCAACTTCATCTCTTATTGGTCCGATCTATGGAGTTCGTCCCCTCTTGGTCCAATTTAAGGAGTTCGTCTCCTCAAGGTCCAATCTAGCCAAGTTCGTCTCCTCCTAGTCCAATCTAACCAAGTTCGTCTTCCCTTGGTCCAATCTAAGGAGTTCGTCTCCTCTTAGTCCAATATAACCAAGTTCGTCTCCTCTTCGTTCAATCTATGTAGTTTGTCTCCTCCTGGTACAATCCGAAGAGTTCGTGTCCTCAAGGTCCAATCTAACCATGTTCGTCTTCTCTTGGTGCAATCTAACCAAGTTCGTCTCCTCTTAGTCCTATCGAACCAAGGTCGTCTTCTCTTGGTCCAATCTAAGGGAGTTCGTCTCTTCTTGGTATAATCTAAAGAGTTCGTCTCCTCGTTGTCCAATCTAAGAAGTTTGTGTCCTCTTGGTCCAATCTAACCAAGTTCGTCTCCTCCTGGTCCTATCTACCCAAGTTCGTCTATTGTTGGTCCAATGTAACCCTCCTCTTGCTCCAATCTAAGGAGTTTGTGTCCTCATGGTCCAATCTAACAAAGTTCGTCTCCAGTTGGTCCAATCTAACCAAGTTCGTCTCCTCTTGGTCCAATCTAAGGACTTCGTCTCCTCTTGGTCCAATCTAACCAAGTTCGTCTCCTCTTCGTCCAATCTATGAAGTTCGTCTCCTCTTGGTAAAATCTAAGTTGTTCGTGTCCTGAAGGTCCAATCTAACCAAGTACGTCTCCTCATTGTTTAATCTATGGAGTTCGTCTCCTCATGGTCCAATGTAAGAGATCGTCTCCTGAAGGTCCAATCTAGCCAAGTTCGTTTCCTCTTGGTGTTATCTAACCAAATTCGTCTCCTATTTGTCCTATCTAAGCAAGTTCATCTCATGTGGGTCCTATCTAACCAAGTTCGTCTACTGTTGGTCCAATCTAACCAAGTTTGTCTCCTCTTGGTCCAATCTAGGGAGTTCGTGTCCTCAAGGTCCAATCTAACCAAGTTTGTCTCCTGTTTGTCTTATTTAACCAAGTTCGTCTCCTATTGGATTGGAGTTCTTCTCTTCCTGGTCTAATCTAAAGATTGGTCTCCTATTTATCCAATCTAAGAAGTTTGTGAACTCCTATTTGTCCAATCTAAGCAAGTTCATCTCATATGGGTCCTATCTAACCAAGTTCATCTCCTCTTGGTCCAATATAACCGAGTTGATCTCCTCTTGGTCCTATGAAACCAAGTTCATCTCCAATTGGTCCAATCTATGGAGTTCATCTCCTCCTGCTCCAATCTAAGGAGGTCGTGTCCTCAAGGTCCAATATAACCAAGTTCATCTCCTCTTGGTCCAATTTAACAAAGTTCGTCTCATGTTGGTCCAGTCTATGGAGTTCGTCTCCTCTTGGTCCAATCTAAGGAGTTCGTCTCCCCACGGTCCAATCTAACCAAGTTCGTCTCCTCTTGGTCCAATCTAACCAAGTTCGTCTTCTATTCATGAAACCAGTAGAGTTCGACTCCTCATGATCCAATCTAACCAAGTTCTTCTCCTCTTGGTCCAATCTATGGAGTTCGTCTCCTCTTGTTCCAATCTAAGGACTTCGTCTCCTGTTGGTCCAATCTAACCAAGTTCGTCTCCTCTTCATCCAATCTATGGAGTTCGTCTCCTCTTGGTACAATTTAAGTTGTTCGTGTCCTGAAGGTCTAATCTAACCAAGTTCGTCTCCTCATTGTTTAATCTATGGAGTTCATCTCCTCATGGTCCAATGTAAGAGATCGTCTCCTCAAGGTCCAATCTAGCCAAGTTCGTTTCCTCTTGGTGCTATCTAACCAAATTCGTCTCCTATTTGTCCTATCTAAGCAAGTTCATCTCCTGTGGGTCCTATCTAACCAAGTTCGTCTACTGTTGGTCCAATCTAACCAAGTTTGTCTCCTCTTGGTCCAATCTAGGGAGTTCGTGTCCTCAAGGTCCAATCTAACCAAGTTCGTCTCCTGTTTGTCTTATTCATCTCCTATTGGATTGGAGTTTTTCTCTTCCTGGTCTAATCTAAAGATTGGTCTCCTATTTATCCAATCTAAGAAGTTTGTGAACTCCTATTTGTCCAATCTAAGCAAGTTCATCTCCTATGGGTCCTATCTAACCAAGTTCATCTCCTCTTGGTCCAATATGACCAAGTTGATCTCTTCTTGGTCCTATCTAACCAAGTTCATCTCCAATTGGTGCAATCTATGGAGTTCATCTCCTCCTGCTCCAAACTAAGGAGTTCGTGTCCTCAAGGTCCAATCTAACCAAGTTCATCTCCTCTTGGTCCAATTTAACAAAGTTCGTCTCATGTTGGTCCAGTCTATGGAGTTCGTCTCCTCTTGGTCCAATCTAAGGAGTTCGTCTCCCCACGGTCCAACCTAACCAAGTTCGTCTCCTCTTGGTCCAATCTAACCAAGTTCGTCTTCTATTCATGAAACCAAAAGAGTTCGTCTCCTCATGATCCAATCTAACCAAGTTCGTCTCCTCTTGGCCCAATCTATGGAGTTCGTCTCCTCTTCGTCCAATCTAACCAATTTCGTCTCCTCTTTGTCCTATCTAACCAAGTTCGTCTCCTCTAGGTCCAATCTAAGAAGTTCGTGTCCTCAAGGTCCAATCTAACCAAGTTCGTCTCCTCTTGGTCCACTCTAAGGAGTTCCTGTCCTCAGGGTCCAATCTAACCAAGTTCGTCTCCTCTTGGTGCAATCTAACCAAGTTCGTCTCCTCTTGGTCCAATCTAACCAAGTTCGTCTCGTCTTGGTTCAATCTAACCAAGTTCGTCTCCTCTTGGTCCAATCTAAACAAGTTCGTCTCCTCTTGGTCCAATCCAAAGAGTTCGAGTCCTCAAGGTAAAATCAACCAAGTTCATGTCCTCTTGGTGCAATCTAACCATGTTCGTCTCCTCTGGGTACAATCTAACCATGTTCGTCTCCTCGTGTTCCAATCTAACCAAGTTCGTCACCTATTGGTCCAATGTATGGAGTTCGTCTCTTCTTGGTCCAATCTAAGGAGTTCGACTCCTCAAGGTCCAATCTAACCAAGTTCGTCTGATCTTGGTCCAATCTAATGAAGTTCGTCTCCTCTTGGTCCAATCTAGCAAAGTTAATCTCCTCTTGGTCCAATCTAACCAAGTTCGTCTCCTCTTGGTCCAATGCAAGAGTTCGTGTCCTCAAGGTCCAATCTAACCAAGCTCGTTTCCTCTTGTTGCTATCCAACCAAATTCGTCTCCTCTTTGTCCTCTCTAAGCAAGTTCGTCTCCTGTCGGTCCTATGTAACCAAGTTTGTCTCCTCTTGGTCCAATCTAGGGAGTTCATGTCCTCAAGCTCCAATCTAACCAAGTTCGTCTCGTCTTAGTCCTATCTAACCAAGTTCGTTTCGTCTGAGTCCTATCTAACCAAGTTCGTCTCCTCTTAGTTCGTCTCCTCTTGGTCTAATCTAACCAAGTTCGTCTCCTCCTGGTCCTATCAAACCAAGTTTCTCTCCTCTTTGTCCAATCTATGGAGTTCGTCTCCTCTGGGTGCAATGTAAGAGTTCGTGTTCCTCAAGGTCCAATCAAACCAAGTTCGTTTCTTCTTGGTGCTATCTAACCAAATTCGTCTCTTCTTTGTCCTATCTAAGCAAGTTCGTCTCCTGTTGGTCTTATCTAACCAAGTTCGTCTACTGTTGGTCCAATCTAACCAAGTTTGTCTCCACTTGGTCCAATCTAGGGAGTTCGTGTCCTCAAGGTCCAATCTAACCATGTTCATCTCCTCTTGGTCCAATCCAACCAAGTTCATGTCCTATTCGTCCAATCAATGGAGTTCGTCTTCTCATAGTCCAATCTAACCAAGTTCATCTCCTCTTGGTCCAATCATTGAAGTTCGTCTCCTCTTAGTCCAATCTACGGAGTCCGTGTCCTGAAGGTCCAATCTAACCAAGTTCGTCTCCCCTTGGTCCAATCTAACCATGTTCGTCCACTCTTGGTCCAATTGAACCAAGTTCGTCTCCTCTTGGTCTAATCTGTGGAGTTCGTCTCCTCTTAGTCTAATCTGGGGAGTTCGTGCCCTCAAGTTACAATCTAACCAAGTTCATCTACTCAAGTTCCAATCTAACCAAGTTCGTCTCCTCTTGGTCCAATCTATGGAGTTCGTCTCCTCTTCGTCCAATCTAACCAATTTCGACTCCTCTATGTCCTATCTAACCAAGTTCGTCTCCTCTCGGTCCAATCTAAGGAGTTCGTGTCCTCAAGGTCCAATCTAACCAAGTTCGTCTCCTCTTGGTCCACTCTAAGGAGTTCCTGTCCTCATGGTCCAATCTAACCAAGTTCGTCTCCACTTGGTGCAATCTAACCAAGTTCGTCTCCTCTTGGTCCAATCAAACCAAGTTCGTCTCATCTTGGTTCAATATAACCATGTTCGTCTCCTCTTGGTCCAATCTAAACAGTTTCGTCTCCTTTGGTCCAATCTAACCAAGTTCGTCTCCTCTTCGTCCTATCTAACCAAGTTCATCTCCACTTGGTCCAATCTATGGAGTTCGTCTCCTCTTGGTCCAATCTAAGGAGTTCATGTCCTCAAGGTCCAATCTAACCAAGTTCATCTCCGCTTGGTGCAATGTAACCAAGTTCGTCTCCTCTTAGTCCTATCTAACCAAGTTTTTCTCCTCTTGGTTCAATCTAAGGAAGTTCGTCTCCTCTTTTTCCAATCTAAGAAGTTTGTGTGCTCTTGGTCCAATCTAAGGAGTTTGTGTCCTCAAGGTCCAATCTAACCAAGTTCGTCTCCTCTTGGTCCAATCTAAGGAGTTCGTGTATTCAAGGTCCAATCCACCCAACTTCATCTTCTCAAGGTCCAATCTAACAAAGTTCGAATCTTCTTGGTCCAATCTAACCAAGTTCGTCTCCTCTAGGTCCAATCTAACAAAGTTGATCTCCACTTGGTCCTATCTAACAAAGTTTGTCTCCTCTTTGTCAAATCTATGGAGTTCCTGTCCTCATGGTCAAATCTAACCAAGTTCGTCTGCTCTTGGTCCAATTAAACCAAGTTCGTCTCGTCTTGGTCCAATCTAACCAAGTTCGTCTCCTCTTCGTCCTATCTAACCAAGTTCATCTCCACTTGGTCCAATCTATGGAGTTCGTCTCCTCTTTGTCCAATCTAAGGAGTTCGTGTCCTCAAGGTCCAATCTAACCAAGTTCATCTCCGCTTGGTGCAATGTAACCAAGTTCGTCTCCTCTTAGTCCTATCTAACCAAGTTTTTCTCCTCTTGGTCCAATCTATGGGAGTTTGTCTCCTCTTTGTCCAATCTAAGAAGTTTGTGTGCTCTTGGTCCAATCTAAGGAGTTTGTGTCCTCAAGGTCCAATCTAACCAAGTTCGTCTCCTCTTGGTCCAATCTATGGAGTTCGTCTCCAGTTCGTCCAATGTAAGAGTTCGTGTCCTCAAGGTCCAATCTAACAAAGTTCGTTTCCTCTAGGCGCAATAACCAAATTCATCTCCTCTTTGTCCTATCCAAGCATGTTCTTCTCCTCTAGGTTCTATCAAACCTAGTTCGTCTACTGTTGGTCCAATCTAACCAAGTTTGTGTCCTCTTGGTCCAATCTAGGGAGTTCATGTCCTGAAGGTTCAATCTAACCAAGTTCGTCTCCCCTTGGTGTAATCTAACGAAGATCGTCCCCTTTTAGTCCTATCTAACCAAGTTCGTCTCCTATTGGTCCAATCTAAGGGTGTTCTTCTCTTCTTGGTCCAATATAAGGAGTTCGACTATTCTTTGTCCAATCTATGGAGTTCGTCTCCTCTTGGTTCAATCTAAGGAGTTCGTCTCCTCATGGTCCAATCTAACCAAGTTCGTCTCCTCTTGGTCCAATCTATGGAGTTCGTCTTCTCTTGTTCCAATCAAAGGAGTTCGTTTCCTCAAGGTCCAATCTAACCAAGTTCGTCACCTCTTAGTCCAATCTAACCAAGTTCATCTCCTCTTGGTCCAATCTAACAAAGTTGATCTCCACTTGTTCCTATCTATCAAAGTTCGTCTCTTCTTTGTCCAATCTATCGAGTTCCTGTCCTCAAGGTCAAATCTAACCAAGTTCGTCTCCTATTGGTCCAATCTACGGAGTTCGTCTCCTCTTGGTCCACTCTAAGGAGTTCGTGTCCTCAAGGTCCAATCTAACCAAGTTCGTCTCCTCTTGGTGCAATCTAACCAAGTTCGTCTCATCTTGGTCCAATCTAACCAAGTTCGTCTCGTCTTGGTCCAATCTAACCAAGTTCGACTCCTCAAGGTCCAATCTAACCAAGTTCGTCTCATCTTGGTCTAATCTAATGAAGTTCGTCTCCTCTTGGTCCAATCTAGCAAAGTTCATCTCCTCTTGGTCCTATCTAACCAAGTTCGTCTCCTCTTTGTCCAATTTATGGAGTTCGTCTCCTCTTGGTCCAATGCATGAGTTCGTGTCCTCAAGGTCCAATCTATGGGAGTTCGTCTCCTCTTTGTCCAATCTAAAAAGTTTGTGTGCTCTTGGTCCAATCTAAGGAGTTTGTGTCCTCAAGGTCCAATCTAACCAAGTTCGTCTCCTCTTGGTCCAATCTAACCAAGTTCGTCTCCTCTTGGTCCAATCTATGGAGTTCGTCTCCAGTTCGTCCAATGTAAGAGTTTGTGTCCTCAACGTCCAATCTAACAAAGTTCGTTTCCTCTAGGTGTAATAACCAAATTCATCTCCTCTTTGTCATATCCAAGCATGTTCTTCTCCTCTAGGTTCTATCAAACAAAGTTCGTCTACTGTTGGTCCAATCTAACCAAGTTTGTCTCCCCTTGGTCCAATCTAGGGAGTTCGTGTCCTGAAGGTTCAATCTAACCAAGTTCGTCTCCACTTGGTGTAATCTAACCAAGATCGTCTCCTCTTAGTCCTATCTAACCAAGTTCGTCTCCTATTGGTCCAATCTAAGGGTGTTCTTCTCTTCTTGGTCCAATATAAGGAGTTCGACTACTCTTTGTCCAATCTATGGAGTTCGTCTCCTCTTGGTTCAATCTAAGGAGTTCGTCTCCTCATGGTCCAATCTAACCAAGTTCGTCACCTCTTGGTCGAATCTATGGAGTTCGTCTTCTCTTGTTCCAATCAAAGGAGTTCGTTTCCTCAAGGTCCAATCTAACCAAGTTCGTCACCTCTTAGTCGAATCTAACCAAGTTCATCTCCTCTCGGTCCAATCTAACAAAGTTGATCTCCACTTGGTCCTATCTATCAAAGTTCGTCTCCTCTTTGTCCAATCTATGGAGTTCCTGTCCTCAAGGTCAAATCTAACCAAGTTCGTCTCCTCTTTGTCCAATATAAGGAGTTCGTGTCCTCAAGGTCCAATCTAACCAAGTTCATCTCCTCTTGGTGCAATCTAACCAAGTTCGTCTCCTCTGGGTACAATCTAACCATGTTCGTCTCCTCTTGGTCCAATCTAATCAAGTTCGTCCCCTCTTGGTCCAATCTATGGAGTTCGTCTCCTCTTGGTCCAATCTAAGGATTTCACGTCCTCAAGGTCCAATCTAACCAAGTTCGTCTCCTCTTGGACCTATCTAACCAAGTTAGTCTCCTCTTGGTCCTATCTAACCAAGTTCGTCTACTGTTGGTCCAATCTAACCAAGTTCGTCTCCTCTTGGTCCAATCTAAGGATCGCCTCCTCAAGGTCTAATCTAACCAAGTTCGTCTCGTACTGATCCAATCTAACCAAGTTCGTCTCCTACTGCTCCAATCTATGGAGCTCGTCTCCTCTTGGTCCAATCTAAGGAGTTCGTGTCCTCAAGGTCCAATCTAACCAAGGTCGTCTCCTCTTGGTGTAATCTAACCAAGTTCGTCTCCTCTTAGTCCTATCTAACCAAGTATTTTTTTTTTGGTAGGGTAAAAGTATATTGATCTTTAGAGCCAAAAGTACATGAGATGGAGAAACCGATACTACAAACCTACACTTATACTCATGTGAGCTAAGTGAAGGAGTATCGTGAGTCTCAGAAACTAGAAGATGTACATAAGGAGGAGATAAGAAAGAAAGGGAGAGACCGGTACTACAGACCTACACTTACACTCTAAATGAGCTAAGTGGAGGAGTACCATGAATCTCAAAGACTAGAAGGTACCAACCAAAAGGGCAAAAAACAAGTCAATTACAAAAAAATGGAGTCATCCAAGCCCCAATTATGCTGAATTCTTCTATTCCTAGTAGTGTCAATGACATTCTTCTGAGTTCTAGCGAAGTTCTTGACAAGTTTCAAAAGTCGCATCTTCATTGCCGGGAGGAAACTATCGCGGTTCCTGAATAAGATGTTGTTCCTAGACTTCCAAATGATGTGGCACACCGCTCCAAGAGCGAACCTTGCAATCTTTTGGGAAAATTGATTGTCGGATATATGAGTAATAGCCCAATTAAGGGTGGTATTCCAGCCACGCTCTTGCCAATCAAGAAGACAATTCCGCGACCAAAAAAGGGCCAAGTGTTTAGTTATGGGACATCCAAAGAAAAGATGGTCAATCGAGTCCGGCCTTAGATGGCAAAAAGCACACGTAGCATTAATGATTCTACCATAAGTTAGAAGAAAAACCTGGGTAGGGAGTCTTCTTTTTGTCATCAACCATAGGAGGAATTGGTGTGTAGGGGCGATGGATGAATTCCAAATAAATTCAAACCAATGAACCCGAGGTTTCTTCGGTCTTATAGCTTGCCAAGCTGAAGAAGACGAAAATTTTCCAGAATTTGAACCTTTCCACAAAAACCGATCTGAATGAGCAGTAGGTGTAGGGAGGTCAGCCCCCCAATCAATCAATGTCTCCATAAGATTCGAATTAGGAGCCCGGTTATCTAGTAATTCAGCAAGGGAGGCATCCCTTGGGTAACCCGACAGATAAATTTGTCGGTTACTAAACAGCATATTGAGCGGGCCATTTGGATGCCAAGCATCGAACCATAAGGAAATAGAAAGCCCATCCCCCACACGCCAGTGAAACAAATGTCTGAATTCTCTCCCTAAGTCAATGATCTTCTTCCAAGACCAAGAACAGAACGTAGGTCTACGTACCTCCCAAAAGCTCCGGTTCTTGATAAAATTAGAATGTATCCAAATGCACCAGAGCGATTCTTTGTCCGAGAAAAGGGCCCAAATATGTTTGAGCATGGAAGCTTTGTTGCTTTGTTTTAGGCGCCTTATACCGAGTCCTCCCTCTTCTTTTGGGAAGCATACATCATGCCATGAGACTTTTGCACCCCCGGGGCCTAAGGAAGGGCCTTTCCACAAGAACTGCCTAATGATCTTCTCAATGCAATCCAGCACCGAAACAGGTAAGATGAAAATATTGGACCAATATACCTGAATTGCATGGAGGACAGATTTAACCAATTGGAGACGGCCAGCAAATGATAGAAACCGTTGAGTCCAAGATTGAACTCTCTTGGTGATGGAGTTCACCAAAGAGACACAATCGGCTTTCTCTAGTTGCTACCACGGGCACTCCAAGATATCGAAAAGGTAAGGATCCCACCCTAAAGTTCAAAAGACCAATGATGTCTTGTGAAGAACTAGAGTTACCTGAAATATATACCTCACTCTTAGAAGAGTTTGGGAAAAGGCCCGACCACTCCGAGAATGTGTCAAGTGCAGACTTCAAGCAAGAGACCGAAGCCATATCAGCTCGGCAAAATAGCAAGACATCATCAGCAAAGAAGAGATGGGTCAACTTCGTGGATTTACATTGCCAATAGTAGTTAAACTGAGGACACGCAGTTGTAGTGGATATAAGCCCAGAGAATACTTCCATGACCAAGGTAAATAAATATGGAGAGAGAGGATCGCCTTGTCTTAGTCCTCTTGAACTTGAGAAGAAACCATGCAACTCACCATTGATTGATATAGAAAATTTTGGGGTTTGGACACATACCATCATCAATTTAATGAATTGCATCGGGAAACCGAAACCAATGAGGGTCGCCTCTAGGAAGGCCCAATCCACCGTATCGTAAGCTTTCTTGAAGTCGACCTTGATCGCACACTTTGGAGAGTACGTGTCATGATGGAAACCCGCAAAGAGTTCTTGGGCTAGCAAGATGTTATCCGAGATTTTCCTCCCTTTTACAAAAGCCGCTTGAGATCTGTCAATGAGAGAGGGGAGTACCTTAGCAAGCCGATTCGCCAAGATTTTGGTGATACATTTGTAAATGGTGTTGCAGCAAGCAATAGGCATGAAATCACTTACTGAGGAGGCATTAGAGCACTTGGGAATTAATGCAATAATAGTGGTATTGAGTTGGCGTAGCAAGTTTCCGGAGTTAAGGAATTCTAAAATAGCGGAGGTAACTAACTCACCAACAACATCCCAAGATCTCTTAAAAAAATCAGCATTGAATCCGTCCGGTCCCGGGGCCTTCCCAGAGGTCAAGGAGAATAAAGTGGCACGTACTTCTTGTTCCGTGTAAGGAGAAGTAAGAATAGTCAACTGAGAAGTGTTTAACTTACTTCTTAAATGGACGGCAACATTCTGTGCCGAGGGACGGGGCGACATATGAGGAGGGCTCTCGAAAAGATGTTTATAATAATTCACAAATGCCTCAACTACTTGATTCGCCGAAGAAGTCCGAGAGCCAGAATCATCAATGATTGATAAAATTCTGTTATTGAGCTGCCTCCTCTTCACAGAATAATGAAAGAACTTAGTGTTACGGTCTCCCTCTTGAAGCCAGCGGATTCTGGATTTCTGCTTGTAGAAAAGTTCCTCCTGGAGGCGTAGGCTATAAAATAAATTACCAGCAGTCTTCTCCTCTAGCGCAAGTAGGGAGTTGGTCGGATCTTGCATAAGATTGTCTTGAATAGACTTCAGGCTTTGTCTAGCTAGCAAAGTGCGTCTAGAAATATCAGAAAAGGACTGTCGGTTGAACACTTTAAGCTTAGCTTTTAATAGTTTCAGTTTGGTGCATAGCTGGAACATCGGTGATCCTCTAACATCAAGCTCCCAAATCTAAGATACCAAAGGCAAGAACCCAGGATCTGACATCCAGAAGTTGTAGAATTTAAAAGGTTTTCTGACCTGGATTGGAGGTAAAACTCTCACCACCATGGGTGAATGATCCGAGATACCAGGTGATAGAAATGTTGCTTCCGAGTAACTGAAATCCATAGCCCATTTGGGGTTAACAAGAACTCTATCTATTTTCCTCTGTATGCGATTGGGACCTTCATAAGCAGCCCAAGTGAATCTCCTCCCAATATACCTGAGATCTTCTAGTTCAGCCTCCAACAAGCAAGAGTGGAACTCATCAAAAGACGGTGGCCAAGCTAGAGTTCCCCCTTCACGATCGGATGGGAATCGAATGGCATTGAAGTCACCAAGTACAACCCACGGTGTGTCCAGAAAAGAATTCTTTCTCGAGGCCAAATCAGTCCATAGCAATCGCCTATCCACAAAGGTATGACCAGCATATACAAAAGAGATGGCAAAAAACGTAGTCGAGTCAACAAGGCGAATGAACCCATGTATAGCTTGCGGCGAAGAAGCTATGAAATCAAACCAAACATGCTGCGGATCCCAACCGATCCATATGCGCCCAAGGTCAGAGTAATCGTAATTTGACTTCCAAGTCCAGCCTGGAATCAAGTTAGAAGAGATTTCACCAAAATTTCCGGGGTTGACCTTGGTTTCCAATATACCAATACAAAGAAGGTTATTAGACTGTACAAGAAACCTGACTTCTGCTTGTTTAACAGGATCACATAGACCCCTGATATTTCAAGCACCCAAAATCATATTTACAAGTTGCTAGGAGGAGAGGGACTTACCTCCTTTTGGCACTACGACCTTTCTTCTTGGCCGTGGATTTTTTCAGCACCTCCATAGAAGGAGGGGAACAAGCAACAATAGGAGTACTCACGGCATCAGGGGGGTGTTCATGATTGTGGAGTGCTTTCCCACTCCTCAAAAGTGCACCAACTACAGGATTTAGCTTAGGGTTTACCACTTGAAATAATTCGTGAGAGGAGTCCGTGGAGGAGGTATCATCACAACTATCGGGTAATGAACTCCGCGCCTTAGAAGCCTCAGCCGAGTCCTCATTGGATACCCAAGGAGAAGGAATGGATGCAGGGCAGCTCACAGGATGTACATCAATTCGTTGGGTCTCATTGTGAGAGGAGACAGACTGGTGTGAGCTAGGTGTCGTGGGGATCAAAGGATTATCCCTTTGCTTTGAAGGTAACAACTCAGCAGTGGCTGCCTTTTTCTTGGTATATTTGGAGTGGACCGTAGTCCAATCAGTTTGTGACTTAGCCGTGTCACCCAATGGAGTTGGAGTTGCCTGAACATTAGTTGGGACTGTATGTTCCTCCCGAGAAGCCGAGACATCCTTTGGAGCTGTCGACTTCAACTCAGGACATCTATGTCCGAAAGTTTCACATTTAGGACATAGGAGTGGTTTCCATTCATACTCTGCGGTAACTATAATCTCCTCATCATCCTGAAAGACTGAAATCGAGTCATAGATGGGATTTTTTGCATTAATCTCCACATAAACACGTGCAAAAGAAATGACTTTCCTATGTTGTGTATGTTGATCAACATAGAGAGGCTTGCCAAGTGTGCTAGCAATAGCACTAATACCCTTAGAGGACCAAGCAGAATAAGGTAGGTTCCTGAGCTTAACCCATACCGGGACTTTATCATGTCTTTCTTTTTTTAGCACTAGCATAGGATGCCATTGTTGAAGAACTAGCGGGATCCTTGCCACCGTGATGGGTCCTCTCTCCAAGATTTTCCTACGGAATTCCGCATCAGGGATGTGAAAAAAGAAGAAGCCATCATCGTTGGCCTTCATATCTACCAAGAAATTTCCCCACAAATGTTTTAGCGCCGCTTCAATCAGCTTAAATGGTAGTTTCTTCCCAATGAGATAACCCACCACCGATTCGTGCCACACCCTATCCGTGGCTTGAAGGATCTCCTCAAAAATATGCACACATGGTTTACCGTTATTAAAAGAAGGGGGTATAAAGGACAGATCATACCCTATAGCAGTAGTAGCCCGAGCCACATTAGCCCAGGACTTTTGTTGGGGGATCTTAGTCTTATCCCGAACACCATCAGCAGCACTCGGTGCAGCCATGGGCTGTGAAGGAGGCCCTTTGGAACCTACCCCTGTAGAATCGTTCCTGAATTTACTTCTAGAACGACCATGACTCTGAGATCTTGACTTACGTCTTATAGCACCATCACCAGCCAATTTAGAAGGAGAAAACCGTTGTGGCTAAGGTTGAAGCACACCTTTTCCCCTAACCAGATTCGGACATGGAGCAGAGGAAGCACCCAGACGAGCCTGATCATTTAGGGAGTCTGATGGAGGGGCTGAGAATTCCGTGGAAGGAGGCAACACTTCCACTCTCCTAGCCAATCTGCTTTTGCTCCTGGCCTTCCTACCTCTCACCGCAGAAGGACCAACATGAGTGGACACAATAATTTCAGGATTAGGATCCTCTCCCCCCTCACACAAGGAGGGGGTGCCGAGGTTAGGGACTGCATCTCAATGGCCTCGTGTTTTTCCATCACCCAAAGGGAACCCACGAATTCAGCATAGAAACCACGAACAGTTCCAGGCCACTATATTCCCACCTACTAATAGGTTCTTCGATGAACAGTACGTGAAACCCAGAATTCCAGAAAATCCGACATCCTCCAGAAGTTCACCGACCATACATCAATAATATTAGAGCACAACCGAGGCCACAGAGTACCCAAGAAGCTAGCAGAGTCACATAATCAGCTTAATCCATAGATTCACGATGAATATGAACAGTGGATCTTCAATGAACAGTGCTCCGAAAATCCAGATTCCACGAATCAGTTCAAAATCGTAATGCAGGGGAGAAAGGAGCTGAAATACCTCAACTGGAGACCATCAGAACACACGGGCGAGCTGGGAGCAACTTCGTAGAGCCTCACCCATGCAGCCAATCAAGAGAAAATCGAGTTTCAGAGCCCTAGCTGAGAAGAGCCAATCAAATCAAGTAAATCGAGAAGAAGGGAACCACGAGCTGTAGTGAAGGGCGAGTTGAAGTAATTCTTCCATCCCAACCAGCAATCAAACGATCAAAGCCAGAGGAGCGTTCGAATCAGCACACGAACCCAGCCATGCACATTGCCAAGCTAGAGAGCGTGAGGTGAACAGTACCCGAAAATTGGAAAAGTGGCTCGTTGTCCAAGTTCGTCTCCACTTGGTCCAATCTAAGGGAGTTCGTCTCTTCTTGGTCTAATCTAAGGAGTTCGTCTCCTCTTTGTCCAATCCAAGAAGTTTGTGTCCTCTTTGTTCAATCTAACCAAGTTCGTCTCCTCTTGGTCCAATATAACCAAGTTGGTCTCCTCTTCTTCCTATCTAACCAAGTTCGTTTATTGTTGGTCCAATCTAACAAACTTCATCTCCTGTTGGTCCAATCTGACCAAGTTCGTCTTCTACTAGTCCAATCTATGTAGTTTGTCGCCTCTTGGTCCAATCTAAGGAGTTTGTGTCCTCAAGGTCCAATCTAACCAAGTTTGTCTCCTCTTGGTCCAGTATAACTAAGTTGGTCTCCTCTTGGTCCAATCTAACCATGTTCGTCTATTGTTGGTCCAATCGAACCCAGTTCGTCTCCTCTTGGTCCAATCTAAGGAGTTCGTGCCTCAAGGCCAATCTAACCTAGTTTCGTCTCCTGCTGTCAATCTCACCAATTTTCGTCACCTATTGGTCCGCTATGGAGTTCGTCTCCTCTTGGTTTCAATCTAAGGATTTCGCGTTCCTCCAGGTCCAATCTAACCTGTTTCGTCTCCATCTTGGTGAATCTAACCAATTCGTCTCCTCTTGGTCCAATCTAAGGATTTCATGTCCTCAAGGTCCAATCTAACCAAGTTCGTCTCCTCTTGGACCTATCTAACCAAGTTCGTCTCCTCTTGGACCAATCTAACCAAGTTCGTCTATTGTTGGTCCAATCTAACCAAGTTCGTCTCCTCTTGGTCCAATCTAAGGATCGCCTCCTCAAGGTCTAATCTAACCAAGTTCGTCTCGTATTGATCCAATCTAACCAAGTTCGTCTCCTACTGCTCCAATCTATGGAGCTCGTCTCCTCTTGGTCCAATCTAAGGAGTTCGTGTCCTCAAGGTCCAATCTAACCTAGTTCGTCTCCTGCTGGTCTAATCTAACCAAGTTCGTCTCCTATTGGTCCAGTCTATGGAGTTCGTCTCCTCTTGGTTCAATCTAAGGAGTTTGTGTCCTCAAGGTCCAATCTAACCATGTTCGTCTCCTCTTGGTGCAATCTAACTAAATTCGTCTCCTCTATGTCCTATCTAACCAAGTTCGTTTCCACTTGGCGCAATCTAAGGGATTCGTCTCTTCTTGGTCTAATCTAATGAGTTTGTCTCCTCTTTGTCCAATCTAAGAAGTTTGTGTCCTCTTGATGAAATCTAACCAATTCGTCTATTGTTGGTCCAATCTAACCAAACTCGTCTCCTCTTGGTCCGATCTAAGGAGTTCGTGTACCCAAGGTCCAATCTAACCAAGTTCGTCTCGTCTTGGTCCGATCTAACCAAGTTCCTCTCCTTTTGGTCCAATCTAACCAAGTTCCTCTCCTCTTGGTCCAATCTAACCAAGTTCATATCCTCTTTGTCCAGTCTAACCAAGTTCGTCTCCTCTTGGTGCAATCTAACTAAGTTCGTCTCCTCTTGGTCCAATCTAAGGAGTTCGTCACC
>JAGKPW010000302.1:0-57500 GCA_019926035.1 Melaleuca alternifolia
AAAGCTTCTGGAGACTCCATTAAAACAATAACAGACCAAGCAATGCGTATGGCATGCGCAACCATCCAATCCTAAAATTGCTGGCTTATCTCCAATGTTAAGAGTGCTTAGGATTTCTCTTACTTTGAGAAGAGGAAGAGACTGTACATGTTCAGGCACTTTTAGAAAGTGTAATAAAGCAACTCAAAATATGACCCTGGAAAAAAGGCCTATTGCCATGGGAGTGTGAGCCCAGGCAAGGAAATAGTAACTTCTACTCGTAACAGTGTCCAGCTGAGCACCATTGACCCTCCTATCTGAATAAAGAACTATATCCTCTAGATGGGACCAATATCTTCTACAGCACTGCAGTTCACCAAAGTCCAAATCCTGGTGAAATCTGCAAATCAAATCAAGCACATGCTGGAAAGAGATGCAAACCCCAATCCAGGCAAGATGTGTTAGGAAAATCGTACATGAATGTAAGAAGCGAGATTGTAGGGATAATCAATTGGAAACACATAATAACACATGCACATGTATTAGGTTTCAAATGACCGGAGAGGAGTCAATAAAAGACAAAACCCATTATGCAGATGATTAGAGAGGGCTAAGGCAGTAATCTCAATGGGACTAAGATGAACTTTGATGAATAAAAGAAGAATTGGTGGAAATTCTCATGGGTGAAACAAATTATACCTAAGTTTAGGATACTAGAAAATAAACACAGGGGGCAACATCAATATCCGAAGCTACATCTCTGAATGAAGTTGCTAGGTCGATAAGTTTAGAATACTAGAAAAGAAACACAAGGGACAACATCACTATAGGAAGCTACATCTCTGAATGAAATTGCTAGGTCGAAATATTACAGAACTAGGAAGAAAATTGCTGAAACAGCAACTCTGAATCTTATATGAACCGTGCTGCAGCTTCAAATCATCGGCCATGACATAAGTTCTAAGTTTGATGTTTATTAATTATTAACTGCGGTTCAATCTTTATAAGGTCTTGGCCAAGAAAACTACCTACCATGGTCTGCCCAATCCATAGGGCAGATTTGGTCCCCTTCGATAATATAATTTGAATCTGGGTAAGTGGACATATCATCAACAGGCTAAACACTTTTGCGACCAAGAATTAAAAAAAAAAAACATTTGTCATCTTCCTTCTCTGTACAACCTTCATTCCACATCATAAAAGCACACACAATAGTGGCCATTGTCTGAGACTTTAATTTCTCAATATGCCTCCTAAAAGAATATCAAAATTCATAAAACCATTTTGTCAACGAGTATGCCGGGCACTTGTTAAGCATACCAAATAAGGAACAATTCACTTTCCGATGCAATACTCATGCCGCGAGACAGTCAATGCATTGAAAGTTACAATTTTTTCTTAATTAGTTACTTGACAAGTGCATTTGGGGCAATTGTTAACGAAATCCTTGAAAAATTGGTAGATAGACCAACTATTTGCACAATAGCCTTTTGTCACCTAAATGTCATGTTATCTGATATCTTCCAACAAGTCTAATTATTTTCAGGCCACCTTACCAATATATGAGTTCCCTTGCACTGCCAAAGGAAATTCTCGCACTCACACTTGCAGTGCCTTTACCCCCTCAACTTCCCCCTTCTGCATACGGTTTAGACCTCACTCATAAACTCACCGTGTTGCTACGATGTTCTTGGCACACTAGTCAATGCTTCAAAGATATCAATCTGTTCAATGTGTGATTCTGAAAGCCATGGACGGTGACATGCCTGATTAGCCCACCAATATCTCAAGCACCATCGACCCGTGGTGACAAAGAATGCGGGATCTGAATAGCCTCCATACTGAGAGGGTCCACAAATTTGATATTTATCGTGACACCAAGCCTGACATACTATGCAAATTGCCCCTTTAAAGAAGTGTTTGGCATTGGGCATTGGAGTTGGCCCCCAACTCTTGACTTACACATCACGCACAATCTCTTTCACAGGTCAGAAGGGTCTTCGATATCACTCCCTAATTCATTAAAAAGTCGGAGCTCTTGAGAAGTTGAATCTTTACAATTGCTTGGTGTGCATATACGATGCTAAGTCTCAAAGTACATTTAGAGAAGTATTAACTAGTTTGAACTGGCTCCAACTGAGCATGATCACTATCCGGAAACAGCGAACTCACAATTAGCTTCATCCCAAATATAAGTTAGGCACAGGAGCCCTATGCTCGAGCTGTCATACCAATCTCCTCCTTAATACATGCTCAACATTGTACTCAACCATGCCGAACCAATCGGGCGAAGGAAACAGAAACTTATCCCAGAGAACCTCGGCGGCGCAAGACGCAAAGCAGAAACACAATAAATCCAATCAAGCCAAGCAAGTCATCAAAAAGAACTCCAACCCAATCGAGGAAATAGAATCGCCCACACCACACAATGAGCAGAAGCTCGTAAATCAAGAGGAAAGCGCGGAGCACGGACCTAGGGATTGGAGGTACCGGGCAAAGTCCCAACCTTTTGGCGAAGAAAGGAAAAGGGTACCCTGGGCCGGGACCGGATCGATCTCCCCGAGAGTGCAGGAAAAACTTGGAGACGACGGCGTCGACTCGTCAGCTACTATTCAACTCCCTCAAAATTTCCCTGTCGCAGCTGGATCAGTCAGTGAGCTGGTTTTGTCCCCAGGCAGAGATCGTACGTCCGCTGGGCGGGGGTACATATATCCCTCCACGGATCGATATCTCTCTCCCGCACAACGATAGCAACAAATGAGCAGACGAACGTGGAACGTGGGGATTGGTTTTTAACTATCTAACTGTCGATCCTGCGGTCAAAGAGTTGAATCGTTTTTCTCCGTCGGCTGTAAGAACAACCTCGGACAGAAAGGTCGAAGTCCTTTCTCGAGCCTTTCCTCGCGAGCACATGCGGCGGTAGGTGCCGCCGGAGATGGCACGGCCCGATTCCCACTGGGGCCTTCCGGGTCCGGCCCGGTTACGGCGGCCCGCGGCGCGCGCCGGGCTGAGGATCTCCATTCGTGCGTAAGTTGCAGGGTCCTCCTGCGCCTCGGCCCTTTTGGAGCGGTAGCCCAACAAAAGCTTCGTGCCCCCGTAGGATGTTTTGTTAAATATCGGCTGGGTTGGACTTGAAGTGCGAACGTCGCGTGGATCCGATTCTGACGATGACTCGGTGGGGGTTTGTTGTGTACGCCAGCCGCAAGCTGCGGCGAGGGTGCCGGACGAGGGGTGGGCGGCGGAAGTTACGAAGGAGCGGCCAAAAAGCAATGTCTACTGGCTCGGCGATTGTTGGAGAAGTGATCTTTTCTAGTCATGTCGTTTATGTCATGAAATGCAGTATATACGGAGATGAATACACCAATCATGTTCCTCAATCGTATCGGGGACATATTGAACGATGGTCTATTAGCTTGAACGGAATTAATCAATCTTACGGGTCAGGATTTATTCAATAATAACCAGCTTGCGAGCTTTCTTCTATCCCAATAACTTACCAAGTACTTCATTATCGGCCAAAAGTCAACAAAGTGCGAAATCAACCGAGAAAAATTAACACGTCCTCTTTTGTCGTGATTTTGAAAAGTAAAAAGTGAAACGAATCCCACCGTACCGCGATATATAGTAGAATGCTCGGCTTACATTTGAAGTCATAAGGTAGAAAAATAGACCTATTGAAATAGTACAAACAAGTCACGTGCGAAGTTTTATAATGCTCAATTTCATAAGCAAACCAAAAATTGAGAGTATTTGATGGAAATTAACAAGCAAATAGCTTCATATACGAAACAGTTGTATAATGAAATCTGACTCGGATACTATGTTAAAATGAAGGAACGCGGAAATTGGATCTAACTTGTAAGGCGGATTCTTGCTCTTCAGTAGGAACACTGAAATTTAGGGACAATTGCCATTTAAGTCCTAAACCTTTTACTACTTTGCCGATTCAGTCCTAAACTTTTTTTTATGCCAAATAAGTCCTAAACCTTTTGCAATTTTGCCGGTTAAGTCATTCCGGTGGATTTTTTCTTTTTTTTTTCCTTATTTTTCTTAAAAATACATACTTGGCTGGCGAGCTCCGGCCACTCCGAAGGGCTGCCCCGCCCTGGCCGACCGCGAGCGAGGGCGGGGGAGGCCGCCGCCGCCCCCCTCGCCCGTGGCCGGCGAGGGTCGGCCTGGGCGGGGCAAGCTCGCCCCCTGCAGGGAGCTCGCCCGTGGCCAGCGTCGGCCCTCGCCGACCACGGGCGAGGGGGCGGCGGCCCTCCCCCGCCCTCGCTCGCTGGCTGGCGAGGGCAGGACCGCCCTTCGGAGTGGCCGGCGAGCTCCGCCGGCCGTCGGAGCTCGCCGGCCAAGTATGTATTTTTAAGAAAAATAAGGAAAAAAATAAAAAAAATTTTGGGTCCGGTCATCGCCACGTCGTCACCGTCGAGGTCCAGCACGCCACATCGTCGCCACATAGGTATTTTCCGGCCAAAATTCGCCGGAAGGACTTAACCGGCAAAGTTGTAAAATGTTTAGGACTTATTTAGCATAAGAAAAAGGTTTAGGATTGAATCGGTAAAGTAACAAAAGTTTTAGGAGTTAAATGGCAATTGTCCCTGAAATTTATTAGGCAGAAGAAAATCACATAAGTTATAGAATCAAATGAAACACCGCTGGGCGAGTGAAGAAAGGATGCATTGACAAGAATAAAGGAGAGTGAAACTCCTTTTTGAAAAGCCAACACGTGCTAGTGCTAATGTCGAGTAAAGGACAACTTCTTGCTGAAAACGAAATGGGTTTCAGTCGCCATCCAATGCCTGCAGACAATACTTTAATTGGGATAAGCCCGAACAAGTTCTGATAAGATGGCGCTTGCTCTTTGACATTTTTGTTACGCGACATTAGGTAGGAAAAGCTAAATTATTCTATCAATGATGCTTATGAGAGAAAATTTACTAAAAAAGTTTTGAATCTCTCACACTAATTATAAGTTTTAATTTGAGTAATGAAATCTATACATTTCGACATGATACCAATTGAGTCTTTTAGGTCAATCTTGCTTGGAAATTGTTAAATCATGAAAAGATTTATGACTACTATATCTGTAAAAATCAAAAGGTTTAGGTCTAATTTAGCATAAAAGTAATAAGTTTAGGAATTTTTTTCTATCACTTCCCGACACTTATGACAAACACTTGATAAGGTGTGGAACACATGCATCTCCTTTCGTAAAGATTAAGCTATTTCACACATGCACAAAGACGTGTTTCGAAGTAAACCCATCATCTCTTCCGTTCCTCAAAGGAAAAAAGAGGAATGTAAAAAGATAATGGCCGACCACCAACGAAACGATAAAACATAACACGAAAGAATCTCTATTGAACGCTTAAACACAATCCACTTCTTTTCGATATGCCGACGTGAAACTCGTGGGGTCGCCGGAAGGACGGTGGCGAGCATCCTTTGATGGGAGGTCGGTCCACGCGCAAATCCCCAAGTAATCTTTCCGCCCACGGCGGAGTCATTCGCAGCGTCGCGTCACGCCACCGTCGGCGTCGGTCGGTTTTGTTGACCATGTCGGTAGGCGGGCCATCTTAACGATTCCCCATCGAGGGGACAAAAGGTAGGAAAGGAGCTCGCCCGCTCCTTAATTCACGGGATGCTTTCACGTTTCCCCAAAACATTGAAAATTGACCCATTTTTTAGTCCGGATAAGACGGTCGAATTTGGAAATTTTGTTATGTCGTATTTTTTATGCGACGAACCGCAGTAATAAAATTAGATATTTTCTCGTTCTATCGCATTCGCTATTTGATAAGAGTTGCGTATCAATGTAAAGAATCAGAAATTGCAGATAGTAAGAATCTTGTACGATTTAATAACAAAGAAATCGAAAAATGCATAGATGAAGACGGCCTTCAACAAGCAATTTGTGATTATTATATAATCTAAACCTTCGACAGCAGATGAGCTCCTTGTAGCATCCCAAAGCTATCGGTCCTCGGAGTATGCCAAATCTAATATTCCGTGATTCCGAAAAGTACAATGCTTATATTTTCTAGTCTTAATATGAACCAAAGCCATCGGGCCTAGGATCTTCGACAGCAGAAGGTGTTTTTTTTTTTTTTTGTAAATTTATTTGCCACTCATTTTTTTTTAAAATTATGAAAATCCTTTTTAAATTTGAATTTGTTAGTTTATAAATCGGGTTATTCTACTTCATTTTTATTTACTTATTATTTTATCATTTCTCCTATCTTTTTATTATTATTTTTGAATTCCCTTCATCATTCTCATTAAAATTGTATTAAATAACAAACTATATTGATCTACATAAAATATGTAACAAATATAAAAACTAATACCTATATAAATAAATTACATACTACGTAGTAAAAATAAATCAAGGTGTATACATAGAAATAGAAATAAAAAACGCAATTATTATTATTATTATTTTAAAACTTCTTTTTTTATCAAAGTTTAAATGTTATTTATATTTGGATGTTATTTAATTTTATTAGTGTAAGAAAATTTTTATTCAAGAAAAATAGCTTTTGTACTACGGACATAAGAACTTCAATCACCGTTATGGCGTCTTCACATGGGACATTGTGAGATCCTCTTATATATGTAAAGTTATCATATCTCGACTTATCTTGACTACCAAGATACTTTTGGAGGATTGGATTGGCCAAGTGGCATATTGCTTTGGTGTGGATGGCAAGGATTGCATTGACCCTCGACATAAAAAAAGCTATGATAAAGTTTAGCCACGAAGTTTGGATCAATTAACTCTTATGATTTAATGAAGCATCGGTCCTTTTAAGTTCATTTTATTTCACGTTACCTCTGATGATCGATCATCTATTGAGTTACATGTAATCGAGACTTGGTCTCTATGCAGATTAACGATTAAAAGCTGATTAAAATGAAAATTTTGCAACATGTCTAAATACAATTTCCTAAAACTTTTAACAAATTTTTAATGGGACTCTTTTAATGATCTTCTAAAAAAATTCCACGAAAATCCTTCGCGTACGAAAGAGTTCATCAAACTTTTAGTGGAAGCTCCACTATTTAATTGCATAATTAGAAAGTTATAATATTTAAATGTACTTTTGATGTAGCTGTTAGGAAGAAAAAAACAAAATTCAAATATCACCCAATCTGCCTGCGCCGGCATGGGGGCGGCGCCAGTTAGCAAAGGCCGCCGGTGGGAGTAGGGAGGACAACCTCGGCATGGCCGTCGCCGTCGGTGAGGCCGACATCGAGACGTGTCTTCTTGTTGACGAAGACTCGCGTCAGCGTCAAAGGCTTCTTTGGGTCTTCTTGGCCGACGACGTCCATGGACGTCAACCGCGGCAATCATCACCTGCTTCGCATTTATTCTTACTTTTCCTCCCCCTTCTTTGCTTCCTTTGGCGGCAAAGGTGAAAAGGGACGAACACAGAGCACTCGCGTGCATTTCTCGAAGCTCACATCTCTCTCTCTCTCTCGCTGAGTTTCCACCTGAGAGCAACAAGGAAGAGACCTCCGCGACTTGAGACGGAAGCAAGGAATGCTCGGGAGCCGCTGTTAGCGAGAAGTTTTCTGCGCTTATAATCTGCTCATTTGGGCTTTTCACATTGCCGAAATCCGGAGTTGAATGTAACGTTGATGTTTCTCTGCGTCTCGCTCGCTTCCCTTTTCGTTTTTGGCGCTACGGGTCGTGAGCATCGCCGTTTGGCTGTTAGCAGTCCAATGAGGCCGTGAAAACTGTGTCTTTGGCGCAGTCCTTGGCTTTTCCAGTCTTTTCGTGTTGGCAATGTCAGTTTGACAACGTCGATTCAACTGGAACTGGAATTCTGTTTGCTGTAATTTGCCGGTGAATTTTGTGCGCTTATTGTTGTCCGAGGTGGTGCCATAGAGAGTTGCGGAGGCTTTTAGGAGACGTAGTAGCCGGGCACTTGCTTGATCGTGGACTCCCACATGATTTTTCGCGAAAGTGGAGAGACAATATCAGTGGCTAGTTGAAGAAGATTGTTACATGATCGATCTGCTTTGTGGAAGCAGATGCCGATCTGAGTGGGTGTTTCGAAATGATGAGAGGGCAGAGGAGAAAGTTGCATTTGAGCAAGCTCTACTCATTCTCGTGCATTCGTCTCCATAAAGAAGATAAACATGCCCAAATTGGTCAGAGAGGATACTCGAGGATAGTGTACTGCAATAACCCTGATAATCCAGCAGCAGTCAGGTTGAATTACAAGGGTAACTATGTGTCCACGACAAAGTACACTGCAGCTAATTTTGTTCCCAAGTCTTTGTTTGAGCAGTTTAGGAGAGTTGCCAATATATATTTTTTGCTCGTCGCTTGTCTTTCCTTTAGTCCTTTGGCCCCCTTTACAGCTCTTAGTGTTGTTGGTCCTCTGGTGCTCGTGATTGGAGGTACCATGGCCAAAGAAGCTGTGGAAGATTGGAAACGAAGAGAGCAGGTTGGTACAACTCTTTACCCCATTGGGTTTCTGTTTGGGGGCATTCTAGTTTGAACTTTTTAATCATGTTTTGCCTCTTGGTTCATTTTCAGACTGTTTAGTAGATTAATACATCACCGCACTCGAAAAAAACGGTGTCTTCAGGTTCTTGTTCATTATAGGAAACATGTTAAGAGAGCATTTTATTGAAAAGTAGAGACTATTAGAGCAGTCCCAGTTTAAAATGCACTCTCTTGCTTCAGCATAATGCCCTGTCTGCTTCCTTAGCTAACCTTCCTAGACAACTGACAAAATATAATTCTCTGTGAGACTTGTAATTCTCTAGTGGCTGCACTCTGAGATATTAGGAGATGCAGTTGAGCTTGACATATTAAATTTAGTGTGTACCATCTTCCAGCTCAAAATGGCTTTGGAGAAGTTGCAAAGATAGAGATTTTACAAATGCTCAAAATTGGGTCAGATATCCAAGGTCCAATGATGGCTCATTGCAATTTTGTGCATGTTATCGGAAAACTCTTTCAGAAGTGCCATCTCTCAAGGGCGATTCGCTTGTGATATCTATAACCTATCTATATCCAAGAGCATTCAATGCCCTCCCTTGTGTGATCTTGCTTTCGGTTTATTTAGAACTGACGGGGATACAGGTTCACTAGGACCCTTACTAGTCCATGCTGATGCTGTCACCCTCTCCCACACAAATTAGGCAATTACTGAGCCATGTTCTGGCTCCGTGCACGAGTGCAATGGTGCTGACACTGTAGTTAAATTCTGAATATAGACCTTCTGCTTCAGGCATAAGACAAGGTCCTTTTTGCCATCTGTGCTAGGTTCCTGCAAGTGTCGACTTCTGCAATTCTCTGTACAGATTGTTGCATCTGAAATAATTGCCTTGTGACAAAGTTTTAAAATGCTGTCAGGATGTAGAAGCAAACAACAGGAACGTCGAAGTTTATAGTGGGAATGGTACATTCCAGAAGACCAGATGGAAGAATCTCCGAGTTGGCAATGTTATCAAGGTGTCTAAGGATGAGTACTTCCCTGCTGATCTGCTGTTGCTTTCATCAAGCTATGAAGATGGAATTTGTTATGTTGATACCATGAATCTAGATGGAGAAACTAACTTGAAGTTGAAGCAATCACTGGATGTAACATCATCACTTCAAGATGAGAGATATTTCCAAGTATTTACAGCTTTAATCAAATGTGAAGATCCAAATGACAATCTTTATTCATTCGTTGGGAATTTATACTACAGTGGTAAAGAATACCCTCTTTCTCCACAACAAATTCTGCTACGAGATTCCAAGCTTAAGCACACTGATCACGTCTATGGGGTGGTCATCTTCACTGGCCATGACGCAAAAGTGATGCAGAATGCAAGGCATCCTCGTTCCAAAAGGAGTAAGATCGAGAAGAGAATGGATAAGATAATCTATATCCTCTTTGGCTCTCTAATTTTTGTATCTTCTCTTGGATCTATCTTATTTGAAATTGAAACCAGAAGAGATCTTGTAGATCAAAAGTACAGAAGGTGGTATCTTCGCCCAGATGATACTACTGCATTCTATGACCCAGCAAATGCATCTCTTTCTGCATTTTTCCATTTTCTGACTGGCCTCATGTTGTATGGTTATCTAATTCCCATATCCCTTTATGTATCTATTGAGATTGTGAAGGTTCTTCAGAGTCTCTTCATTAATCGAGATCGGGATATGTACAATGAGGCAACAGATAAACCAGCACAAGCACGGACATCTAATTTGAATGAGGAACTTGGTCAGGTACATATCATATTTTCCGACAAGACAGGGACTTTGACTTGTAATTCCATGGAGTTTGTTAAATGCTCAATAGCTGGTACAGCATATGGACGAGGTGAGACAGAAGTGGAGAGGGCACTGGCAAGAAGGGATCGGCCTTCTGAGGCCAATGAAATTTCAATTGAAGTGAGTGGTAGTTATGGTAAGGCCATTTACTCAGGAGAGCCTGTGGAACACTCAGTAAAGGGTTTTAACTTCAGAGATGAGCGCCTGATGAATGGAAGGTGGGTAAATGAGCCTCATCCAGGTTTGATACGGAAATTTTTTGAGGTGCTCGCAATCTGTCACACTGTCATTCCAGATGTGGATAGAGATACAGGAAATATATACTATGAAGCTGAGTCACAAGATGAGGCAGCTTTTGTTATAGCTGCTAGAGAGCTTGGGTTTGAATTCTTTAACAGGAGACAAAAGAGCATATCATTGCGTGAATTAGATTATGAGAGAGGCGAGAAGATTGTCAGGTGAGTTCTTCTGTGGATACTGTTTCATGCTACCTTTATTTGCCTGTTCCAGTACTTGCTCATTTTTCTTACATCTATGATCAGTAGCTTCGAAGATGACTGGTGCATCTTTTACTTTCTGTTTTGCTATACTTTCCCAGTGCTCCTGCACGCATCACGCACGTGCACTTGCATGCACTGAGTTTCTCAGCAGGTGAAGCATAATCAGTTCTGTTGTTTTGACTTGCTTTTGCTAATGTTACGTAATGTAACTATGATGGCTGATGATCAAAAGAGAAAGGTGTTCTTCTTAGACTGATATCCTACCAAAGATGAATATCATTGTAGACACAAAGATCGAGTCCATGCACAGACTGATCAGTGGTTAATAAATTAAGAGAGAAATTCCTTATATCTGGAAAAATCTGTAGAAGATATATAAAACATTATGATGTATTCTACTCATTAAATCACTCTTATTTATTGTTTTAGCAAGATTGCTTTTTTTATCCATTGCATCCAGTCATCCATCTATACAAAATTGTCCTCTATGACAGTCACTTGGTTAGAAAAAAATCGATTCAAGTGCCAGGGTGATGCTTTAAAAACTTCTTTAAGCTGAGAGTAGTGGTCCCTCTACAAATATTTGGTGAGGCAAAATATAGTTTTATTTAGTTGACATATTTGTCTCGCTCTTTGATATAATATGACTTGGGGCCATCATTTTAGACAGTTTAGTTTTCATTTTGCAGAAAATATGAGCTTCTTCATGTTTTGGAGTTCAGTAGTTCTCGCAAAAGAATGTCAGTAATTGCAAGGAGTGAGGGAAATCTGCTGCTTTTGTGCAAGGGTGCAGATAGGTAGGACTTGCTTTTCGGTAAAATCTTACTTGTGAAGCTGGTTTTTTCTCTTTCTGCTGTTAACAGAATCACTTTTCTATCTTTTCTCTATATATTCAGCGTTATGTTTGAAAGGCTGTCAAAAGACGGGTGCATTTTTGAGCACCAGACGAGGGATCACATCACTCAATATTCTCGAGTAGGTCTTCGGATCATGGTCATTGCATACCGAGAGCTTGGAGAAGAAGAATATAAAATATGGGAAGAGGAGTTCCTAAAGGCAAAAATTTCTCTTTCTGCCAACAGAGATGCCTTGTTAGATGTAGCTGCTGAGAAAATTGAGAGGGAATTAATACTTCTTGGAGCTACAGCTGTTGAGGACAAGCTTCAAGACGGAGTTAAGATTCATCATAACAATATTGCCTAGACTACTGTCCTTTCCTTTGTGATTTCATATTGATACATTACTGCCCATTTGTGCCAGGTGCCGGAATGTATTGAAAAACTTGCCCAGGCTCAGATTAGGGTATGGGTGCTAACAGGTGACAAGTTAGAAACGGCAGTTAATATTGGGTAAAGGATTGGCTGAATTAGAGAATTTCGTTTGCTTTCTGGAAGTTGATAACTACTTACGTTCCGTTTTCTGCAGGTATGCATGTAGATTACTGAGACAAGGAATGAAAGAAATTGTAATAACTCTTGATTCACCCAATATTGAAGTATTGGAGAAACAAGGAGACAAGGAAGCGCTTGCAAAGGTAGAGGAACTATCTTCATGATAATATATATATTCCTCCATCTTTCTTTTTCCTTTTCAAACATCAATCATTTTAGGCATCTCTGGAGAGTATATCAAACCAGATCAGAGAAGGCAAATCTCTACTTACTTCTGCAAAAGACGGGACTATGGATTTTGGGTTGATAATCGATGGAAAGTCTTTGAACTTTGCTCTTGACAAGAATTTGGAGGGGTTGTTTCTGGATCTTGCAATCAAATGTGCTTCTGTTATATGTTGTCAGTCCTCACCCAAGCAGAAAGCTCTTGTAAGTGTCTGGTCATGCTGTTATTGCAAGCTTCACACTGTCTGGCTTAATTGTATAAGAATAATCTCAGAAATATGATAGAAAAATGCAGGTTACTAGATTGGTAAAACTGAAACTTGGTATAACAACATTATCTGTTGGTGATGGTGCAAATGATGTTAGTATGCTTCAAGAGGCTGACATCGGAGTTGGCATTAGCGGCGTGGAAGGGATGCAGGTATGCCTGTCAACTATACCATCTATTTGTGAAATTTCCCACCGTAGTCTCTGCAAATCTGGTCCTGCCACCATGGTGGTTTGCCAAGGATGTACTCTTTGCATCTTGTGGGAGGTGCATGATCAATTAATGTGACCTTTTCTTCAATCTTAAAGGTTTCATTGTATGGAAGACGAGTTCATTTTCTTCTATTTTTTCCTCTTCTTCCCTTTCTTGTTGTGGAATTTCGATTACTAATGTCCCTCGCAGACAAAGGCCAACTTATCTACAGATCCACTGGCAGCATTCTGGTCTGCTCATTGGCAGTAGATGATGGAAAGTTTGTCTGACCTTTTGAATTGTAAATGTTCATTTCTGTGAGTCCTAAACTTGTTTTTTTTAACTTTTTTTGGTAAAGGAGTCCTAAGCTTGTTATCACCTGTTCTTTCTCATCTTTCTTCCTGAGGCCTTCCAAGTGCTGGTGTGTAGTTGAGTCACAACCAGGGAGATTATAGACATCTGCCCAATCCTGAGAATACAGCTCTTATGTTAAAACGAGTGCTTGATATGTTGGCTGATTAATCTAAAGCTAAATTAAGTTTTGAGATAATTTACATGTAGCGCCTCAGTTTTGTTTGCTTTGGTGCATGAAGACTTCATTGCTCTTGTCTAATTTATGTCACATTTAGATTGCTTCTCATTTGTTTTAGGAGGATCTTGTCTTTTGAATAAGATTGTTTACCAAGTGATTTCGCAGCAGCCAAATTTTTGCTGATTGCAGGCTGTAATGGCAAGTGATTTTGCAATACCCCAATTCCGCTTTCTGGAACGTCTCTTATTGGTACATGGCCATTGGTGTTACAGGAGAATAGCCATGATGGTAAAAACCTCGCTTAAGTTTGTTATTTAAGGCACAAGATACAAGGGAAAAAGTCTATGCAACAGATTCTGGATCTGGTTTATCCATGTGCACGCCTTTTTGGACATTATGTTGTTCGCATAGACATATGCTGATTGTATAACCAGCATATTAGTTTAAGATACAGTCAAAGGCAAGGGAGATAAATCCTTTGCCACTCGCGTCGTGTTTCGAATCAAATGAAATGCTTACCTTTGTCTGCTTCAAAATGTAATGTCTTGTCGTATCTCGGGGCCAGAGGAGTGGAGGGTCAGATTGCCCATGTTGTGGTCTTTATGTAGTTTACATACCTTCTTAATATTGCAGATTTGCTACTTCTTCTACAAGAACATTGCATTTGGATTTACCCTGTTCTGGTTCGAGGCCTATGCCTCATTCTCTGGTCAGCCTGCTTACAATGATTGGGATATGTCATTCTACAATGTATTCTTTACATCACTTCCTGTCATTGCCCTTGGGGTTTTCGATCAGGATGTTTCTGCAAGCCTTTGCCTTGAGGTATGCAAATCTATCTACAAATGGCGCCATATAATTTCAATTGTGAGGAATCGATAGTTAGTACAGTCCGGTCATGTACCATTTTGCCAAGCTAGGAAGTAACTTCGATCATTTAGCAAGAAAAATACATTGGTGTTTTGCAGAGATGATTACCTAGAGATGACACAAAATGCTCAAGTCCATGCTTAGGGCATGGGCAGATGTTTTTCTTTAAGCAATTATTTCATCTTTCTTTCGTTCCTTACCCTTTTTTCACATTAGGCGTCCAAGTCTGCTTCAACCATTATCTCCAGCATTCCTATAAGAATCTGCTGTTTGTATCTACACCTAGGATGATACCCTAAGGTAAATAGTACACTTGATTGATAGAATGGCTGGTTGAGGCCGATGATATAGCAATAAAATATGAAAAGAGTACATCTTGGAAATGAACTGGTCCATAATAGTAAGAACCTCCCTAACATGTAAAGCTGAGGCACATAATATCCTTAGTTTTTGGAGTGCCGACTGTTCTTTTCTCTCTGTGCACAATGAAGTTTTAAGTAAAATAGGAAAAGGCCGTATCCTTACTGAACTATTGCTTTCTCACCATGCAGAATCCTTCGCTATATCAAGAAGGAATCAAGAATATCCTCTTCAGCTGGTCCCGTATACTTGGCTGGATGGCCAATGGGGTAGGCAGTTCTATTATAATCTTCTTCTGCACCACCAATGTGATGGTTGACCAGGCGTTCAGGATAGATGGTAGAGAAGCTGATTTTGAGGTCCTCGGAGTCACCATGTATACTTGTGTTGTGTGGGCTGTCAACTGTCAAATGGCTATATCCATTAACTACTTCACGTGGATCCAGCATTTCTTCATTTGGAGCAGCATTGCCTTCTGGTACCTATTTATATTGATATTTGGTTACATTTCACCAATTATTTCCACAACTGCGTACATGGTTTTTCTCGAGGCTACCAGTCCAAGTCTTCTCTATTGGCTCTCCACTCTCCTGGTGGTTGTTTCTACTCTGCTGCCTTACCTCTCATACAGAGCTTTCCAAACACAACTTCAACCCATGCTCCATGACCTCATACAAAGTAAACGACAAGAATGTTCAAAGGCAAAGACTTCTGGCAAGTCGTCTATCCAGACCATGGACAAACTGAAGGCATCTAAAGGAATGTAAGAAGCATAGTAAGTCCTGAAATGATTAATTTCAAATGCACTTTGATACAGACTACACGGCAGAGGCGTGTGGCATAAATGCTGTATTTAATTGCAAGAAAGTATAGAAGCTAAGTTAAGTTGAAAGGTGCTGAAAAAGAGGTTGTTCCTAGTCTAGGTCTGCTTGTAGATTTGCTATGCAAGGCTGATATTGTCATGTGTGGAGAGAACGTCTGTGTAACCCTCAATCTCAACCAGTGAAGGCTCCTGGATGCTTACTATTTTTATGCATCTGGTATAAGTTCACCGGTTGTGAATGTATGCTAATAACATTCAGAACCCATTTAATCGGCTACCCAGTGTGGTTTTAGCTCAATTGATAAGATTGGTCCGGTGAATGGACCGATCATCATGCACATCCGTGGGAAGTTCACTTTGTGGTGGATCCTAAGGCACGGAGGCTGCCGTGTTTTCAAAGCCTGCAATGGGGCGAGGAGCCAGTTAAATAGACAAACGGGGCTGGGGCGGGGCTGTTGGTGCTTCACGACCGAACGGACGACTTTGACTCGCGATCCCCCAAGCCCCGTGATTTTGACATCACTATCACCACACTCTCAACGTCAACGTAATTTCACATCACGCAAACAACCCGAAGAGTCCGATCTGAGCTTTGAAAATCTTTGGAGTTCGGCCCATTCGAACGGCGCGAAGAGAAGTCAACGGACGACACCTGCTTTTTCGGATTCCTTTTTCCATACAAGCTTGTCTTGAACGCTGGGATTCACATTGAAAGAAAGCCACGAAAGCACCGTAAGTGTTGGCCGAGAAAGAAGAGAAAGGAGCCCGCAAGATTGACGAGAGGTTCAAACCCAGCAACGCGTCTGTCTTTCTTGGTTGAATTTGGGTAAAGGGAATCGTCTTATTCATTGAAGTGCGCCAAACAACTCCCACGACTTTCTCCGGGTACAGCCAACTTATCTCTAAATACCAAGACGAAAACAAAGCATGAAGATTCCGAAGCTGGATAATCCGGCCGAAGATGGCAAGATACCCTGGAACCGCGCCTTCCTTCCTGAAAAGGGGAGGAAGCCCACGTGTGAGAAGTAACTCTAGTTGCTATTGACGGCGAGACGACACCCCCTCGGTTCCTTTGCTGCGGTTGCTGCCGCCCCCCTTATCCCTCCATATCGATGCAAGCGGGCCAGGATGATCACTGACGGAACCGCACGACCTCACTTAAGTTCACCCGACGAAAGATCGAACCAATGAATGTTAGCATGTCGAAAGGGTAGATTGTCTGCACAGGTGGCCGATTAGGTGGGCATTTAATTCAAAGTACCACGTTGTTGTTTGGCGTCTCATTGATTATCTATACTTTCGTAACTCGAAAAGCCTAAATAGAAAACTACTGAACGACGTCAACGTGCTCATGGCTTCGAATCCCTCCCCTGATATTCCTGGCCGTATTGCTTGCTTGCCAAACAAAAAGGGGGAGGTTTCAATATCTCTCGACCAACGACGTCATGGGTGCGCTCACAAGGAAAGATCGAATCTTTTTTCAATTCGTCTTCTTGGGTTTTCTTCTTTCTTTTCTGGGATCTTCCTTCTAGAGAACCCCTCCTCGTTTTCCACATGATTGGACCCCCGAGAAAACTTCGTTGGTTCTTGTTGGACTTTTTCCGACGAGCATGCTTTTGGTTCCGGAAAGAATCCCCCGTTTCGTCGTCGGCCTTTTAAGCAGCCAGAAAGTCTTCCTTCCAAAAGGGAGTCTCCATGACGCTCGTGCAATCTGGGTTTTCTTGAATGGGAAAACCTCCTCTCTATTCCACCAACTTTCTTTCTTTCTTTCTTTCGTTCTTGCTTTCTTTCCAGGGCGGCTGCCGAATGATTGGGGGAAAAATTCCCGCCACCTTTTTCCCCTCTGATAATCCTTGTGAACGTCGATACTTATAGTGAATTGCCTATCGTAGATCCCTATTGATTGTGACTCCGGCGGCTGTGAAAAATTAAATAAAAAAACATATTGATCTTCGAACATCTTAATTTTGAAAAAAATTCAATGACGCACCATGTGAAAAGAAAAATTACATAGCAATTGCTTTGAGCACCATCCATTTAGTGTGTTGAAAATACTTTAGACGCAGCCGGCAGGAAAATCTATGAGTAGGGATGACGTGGAGATTAATTTCACATAAATTATAGATTGTAGCGATTGAAATAATTTGTAAATAAAAAATGATTTTTGTTATTGATAATAATTTATATGTAAATATTTTCGTAAATAAGGAAAATAGTTTCGTAAATTCATTTTTATAAACAGTACAGATCATCGTTTTCAAGAAAAAAAAAAGCTCAAAAACGTTCGTTCTCCGCAAGATGAAATATGAATGGATCCGAAATCTCAGTGCGGGTCGGGTTTGCCATGTGGAAGTATAGCGACGTCGAAAGGAATGGACGGCCTTAGATGTCACTCGAACGGTGGTCGAAATCCCGTGTGGAGGGGGGAGAGCTCTCTTCGTCCACGTGTACCGGCCGATGAGCGTCGCACGTGTAGGTGAAGAACGACGAGACAAGAGTAACCCGCGACTCCGCTGAACAGAAATACTTGCTCACACGTGCGGGGAAATAGTCCTGAGTCCTTGTTGTGGATCCTCGAGACTAAAGGACCCGATCTCACCCGCTCTTCATGGTGTCATTGTCTCTACCAACTACCTTTACATTTGAACAACCATCCTCTGCAATTAGGCGATCCAATTGAACTTCGAATTTGGCCCGATTTCTGAAATTAAGAACCAAACCGTCGAATCTCAGAATTGACTCGAGAACCGGATCTGATTTTAAATAATCTAACTATTATTATGATAAAACATGTAAAGCGAACAATCCATTACATTATGACTCAGGTATTGATGGATTTTTTCTTACTATTTTCGGATTGGGATCCTCTCTCCGGCATATCTATAACCTTTGAAACGACGTAATTAGAGGAAAAGCTATAGGATATATTGACACAAATTATCTCTAAACTTTGATACAACAAACAAAAATATTGAACATCTTCATCTACTTAGTGGGTTAAATTAAACATGTACAAAATGTCCAGAAATTGCATTGAACAAATTAAAAATATAAGACTTACTTATTGAGCTGCAGTTCAAGAATCTTATTGCATATTTGACTCATATTTAGGGACATTTTATCCCATTTCCCTAGGAAAAAAAGCGGTTAACTTTAAGACCGGCCTTGGAATCGATATCATTCGTGACATAAAAGCAGGAACCTTATTGATTAACATCGGTTGTCTTATCTTTTTTCATCCAAGACCCATGCGATTCCCACATAAACCGGCCTAGAATCTGGCCGTAAAGGCCGGTTCGACTCAATTTCCAAACCGGGACTGGCCCGGGTTACCGAGACCTGCATCCGAGTGAGAGAAACCAGTCTAGTCTTTTAAGTTGGGGAAATCCCGAAATCCCGGAAAGAAGGGGGGCGGGGAAAGGGCGACGGGAAATGAGGAGAGGGAACGTGAAATTGGCCTCCCCCCCAGCTGTGCAAATAAAAAACAAGACTTAAGCATGATCACAACGTGTGAATACACGTACGCTGCAGGTGCAACGTAACGTGCGGATCAAGCTCAGATGCACCCATCGGCCAGCACCAAAGGCATTTCAACTCTCACTGAGAGGATGCGTCGACATCCGTTTGTCCGAACTATCTCTTTCTCTCCACAGCATTGAGTCTAGAATGTCGTGCTCGGTACTCACCATCCTTCCCTTCTTCGTTTACTGATATCCATAAATTTTCGTAAGCCCTCAATGTTGTCGCACGCATACAACCTCCAGATCATCAGTGGGGAACACCTCGATATTAATATCTATCCGTTGACTATGGATCTAGGCGAGCCCAATCGACATGGACCGTTCAATCGGGCGTTCGTTGTTATTAAAGATGATCGGGAGATTCTTACCTCTTAATAGATATGGTCCCTCGAGGGAGTTCATCGTCTTCCTCTTGACTTATGCCTCGACACGAGATATGGTATCCTTAGTCCTGCAAGAACATGGTTAGCAATGGTCTGTAGATTAATTCTGGCATACAGAAAGAGATGGATTAAGAAGGAGTTAATTACTACATAAGACTAGGGATTATGGATTAGATAAGTGAATGGTAAGAGAATTAGTTTTTTAAAGAGAAAGGTGGGGACTGGGGAATTTACCAGGCCAGGCGACAAAGAAGGTGCGCTTAGGGTGCGTCTGAACGCAACTTGACATCACTAATGACCTTTTCTCTCATTCACTCGAGAATTGACAATGAATCCGTGCTTCTAGAAACCTCACGCGCTTCCCGCCCGCGTGTCTCCCATGCCTTCTTCCCCACGCACCTCTCTCTCTCTCTCATATAAATACCTCCGTCCCCCCACCTTCTCCTTCTATACCACACAATACCTTCGCATTCCTCCTCAGCACTTGCAGACGAAACGAAGCAGAAGCAGAAGCAGGAGCCGAAGCATCTTTCAATCGGAACGTGGCTGGCGGTTTGGACTCTCGCAGGGGGAAAGATGACGTCGAACGAACCGGAAAGCGGGGAGCAGCTGGAGTTGTGCCCCAGTTTCAACAGCTACTCCGCCGACCAGATCGCCGACGTCGCTCGCCGGATCGCTCTCGAGGATGAAGACGGAGGACGAGGCTCCGAGCCGGAGCCCGCTTCTTCGGGCGATCATCCGAGCGGTCGATTGGGCGGCGATTGGCACGAGGCCGGGGACGACGATTTCGAGTTCGTCTCGCTCGTCAGGGAGCACGACGGGGTCCTGATCAACGGCGGGCACATCGGTCCGGTCTACCCGGTGTTCAATCGAGATCTTCTGTACGTGCGCGGTGATAGGACGTCCGCGAAGGAGGATCAGGATTGCGGTCGCGATAGTGCGGTGTCTTCGATAAGGAGTCCGTTGAAGGACCTGTTCGCCGAAGATTGCGATCCTCCATCGTCGTCATCGTCGGAGGCCGACGAGCTGGAAGGGGTACCGGAGGGAAGCTACTGCGTGTGGACGCCGAAGTCGCCGGCGGTGTCGCCGAGCCAGTGCAAGAAGAGCAGCTCGACGGGGTCGTCCTCCAAGCGGTGGAGGTTCCGCGACCTGCTTCGCCGCAGCAACAGCGACGGGAAGGAATCGTTCGTGTTCTTGACGCCGAGCTCGAGGTCGAGCTCCATGTCGAGAAGCAGCGACGCGAAAGCCGGAGGGGAAGCAGCGAAGGAGAAGGCGAGTCCGCCGCCCGGCCAAGCCGTCGCTGTCGTCGTCGCGGAGAAAAAGAGCAAGGCGAAGGAGAAGGCGGCGCCGGCGTCGGCGCACGAGGTGTTCTACGTGAGGAACAGGGCACTGAAGGAGGGCGACAAGCGGAGATCGTACCTGCCGTACAGGCAAGAGCTGGTCGGCTTCTTCGCCAGCGTGAACGGAATGGGGAGGACGTTTCCTCCGTTCTGAGAAGCCACGGCGAAGTTTTCACTTTATTAAATTAATAGGATTTGGTTCACCAGACGAGGGGCTTTTTCAATTGGGACGTGAAGTAATGTCCAGATTTGAGGGGTCGTGTTATGTACATAACATATGGTTTTGTCAATCTTAGTCGGGGCATATATAAAGAGCTGCAAATATAAAAATAATGATTTATGTATATTTTTTTCGCGGTTGGTGTGATAATTAGGGCTACGATTATCGGCGACGAGGGCCCAGCACCAAAGTACGAACCACGAACTCGAATCAGCCACGATACGGTGTAAATGGGTATTAGTCAGTGGGTATTAGTCAGAGAGCCGACGCGATAAACGTGTTAACATCCGATCTTTAATGGAGTGATTGAAATCTAAACATCCAGCGACGTACGAAGCGCCGTGGATCGTCGATGGCCCGAAGTGGATCGCCGGGCGAAGGGCTACGGGAGGGCGGAATCTGTCGGCCTTTAATGCTCGACAAGGCGGGGTGCGCCACCTAAATTGATGGCGAAGGCCGGGGGGAGGGGGTTGGTGGGTCCCCCCGCTGCACTCGAGCGAGCCAGATCCCACGTGCGAAGGGGCCACCCCCGCACCTCTGTGGGAATCGGTCCAAATGCGCGGAGATGGTCCACTGCAGAAGAAATTCTGGGTGAAACCCTCACATCAGTCGGCTCGTCCGCTTGGCACTCGAGTGGGACAAATTCGATTTCGCGATTCTAGACGGAGCCCCCACTCGCGATTTGGCCCCGTTGCAAAATCCTCCGTCTTTAAATTCGATCTAATTTTGTCTTCGATTTTTTTTTTGCCTTATAAAAAAAAATCTTCGAACCTTAAAGTCAGCTATCAAATCTACCACCAAATTTAGCTCTAATATCGAATCTGTCTCCGTTATCCATTCATACCAATTTTTCCGATTTTCGTACTAAAGAACGGTTACGTCACCTTATTCATGTAGATATTTTATCATTGCGAAAATATCTCGTCAAACAACTGATGATGATTTTTTTAGACAAAAGGTTCACAGATGCAAACTTTATTTCGGACTACTTCTTGTTTTTCATATATAGAGAGTTAATGAAGAGTTGATGAAAATACCATCGTGGAAGTACCGCATCTCCATGTGAAAAATAGGTGATTTTTTCAATATAAAAAAAGTTCGGAGTAAATTCGAGATTCGAGTGATAGTTAGTGATTTTTTCTAGATTGGATCTATTTGGAACTAGATTTAGAGTTTGGGCTTTTAAGACAAGAAAAAAAATTTGGGGTAGAATTAAATTTGCAACTAAACTCTGGCGGCTCTTAGCTGATTAAGCCGTCAAGACAAAAACGACGTCATCGAACTTTTTTTCCCCTTTCATTATTACTATTATTAATTTTCTTTTGTTGGTGTAAAGGTGGGTAGAGTTAAAATCATGGGAGAAGAAGCTAAGCAGGCCTAATATGGCTACATGAGACCATGATTGGCAATCCAATTGGCACATCAATATAATCACAGTAGAGCCTGCGCCACTGCCTCCAGTTTTGCAAGACCCAATTTGCGGATTCATTTTGTGCCAATACACGCCGGCGAATCAAAATGACCGAGGCCGACCCCCCTTGCCGGACCGTCAAGAGCAGCAGCCCCCCGGAGCACGGTCCTTGCCTCTCGGAGTCGTCGAATGAAAACCCTAAGCGACCTCCCGGATCGGAACGGATTCCACTTGAGAGCAGAGACCGGTGTACCCGTTATAGCCATTGGTTAATCGTTCGGATAACCTCGCCATGCATCAGCATCAGCATTGAAATGGCCGTCGAGCGGGAGTGGGTACGAGGTTCGTGTTTCGATTGGAGCAATAAACAAAAGAGGTGCATATTGGGCCGGCCGGCCGCCGCCGGGGCGGTCCAGAGGTCCGAATATATCTCCCGTTTAAAACTTCTCTCGACCTTCTTTATCATTTTTTCCCCCTCAAGTTGAAACTTGGGAATCGTCCAACTAACCCAAACCTTCTCTCAACCAACAAGATTCCCATCTCCCCCAATGATTCCCGAAGGCGACAGGTTTCACCCAGAGAGTTTTGACCGCACGGGCAAACTTGTCGGGGAGGCGATCAGACCACCCGTGTCCTGATGCCGTGGGGGTTGTCTCGGCTCGGGAGTTCTTGCCTGAGTCGTGGGGATGGTCGTGTTGGCTTATTGGGCTCGTCTTCTCGCAGCCCACTTTGCCTTTAGTTTCTCCACTCAGCAGCAGCCCAACGGAGACACTCGACCCATTTGACAAGAGCGACGTGTGCCCATGGCCTTTACACGAGACTCGACTATCCGATTGATTCTAAATCCATTGCACGCGTGCTAATTCATTCATGAGATTTTTTTCAAATTGGTGATGGACATTTAAATATAATTCTGTTGTAGTCATTTTAGCCAATTTTAATTGGAAATCTCTGATGAGGTGGCATGCCTTGCGCGACGGCTGACAGTAACCGGATTCCTACACAAGCGATTTCCGATAAATTTTCATCGGGATGATTACATTGTAATTAAGCACAAATTTTTAGAGCTATGGTATAACAAATTTAAATCTTATCGGGCAATTTTTCTCTGATTCAAATTGATTTTTGATTCAAACATTATTCAGTACATGATGTGTTATGTGGGATATCCATAAAGGTCTCCATGATTTTGATTGCTATGTCCATATTGGACTGAGCTTATGTAATATTTTTGGATTTTACAAGCTATGAGCCAAGACTTGGATTTGGAAAGATAGCATGAGAGATGCATTGGGGGATGTATTAGGCGATGCTTTGAGTGGCAAGTCTAACGAACATGGTTGTCGAAATCAAGCAAGATCAGCTAACACGCCACACATCTTATCGATTGAACAAATGTAGATCCGTCACAACTCATTATAGAACATGATTATAATGAAAAATACGGGAGTGTTCATCCACGGTCAAATCGCAGGGTTATCATAGCTCTCCTCGATTTCATCCTAATCCAATACAAAAAATGTTATCACCTTCAAAGTATTACGAGCTCCAAAACTTGCTTCACTCTAAATGAATCCATTTGGCCGAATAGAGCAGAACATCACGAATCATAGACATTTCAATCACAAAAGCGATCATTCACGAGCTAATATACGACGGTCTACGCTCTCCATACTCCACGTGAATCACAAGTTAGACTCAGTCACATCTCTACTCATAAAAGTAGCTCTACAAAGTGCAAATACTATAAACACCTGGCGACCATCAAAGTCTTCTCGATCAAGGGCCAGATTTGCCGGACGAAACATGGAAATCCGTCCCCAGAGAACTTCGGCAACGGTACGGATGCTCTGAGGATCGAGAGACTAAATTAATCGTTCCTCCTCTCGACGTGTGTGGAATTAAGTACGGCCCACATGTTCTGTACATCCCAAGGTGCTCGAAGGGACAGAAGCGACCTCTAAAAGGGACGATCAAATAATTTAATCTCCGATTGGATCGGGTATGGGGATCCGAGTAGTGAGGATCCCGCTTCCTAAACTGGCAGGAAATTAAAATTTAGCACGTCAACTACCTAATAAGGATAACCATAGAGTATAATTAACGATAATAATGTGCTTATATGTAATTAAATAAATTAGGAGGGACTAATTTTCTCGAGCTTTTTTTGTCCGAAAATTTTGTTCTTACTCGTAGGGTTGAGCAACTTGGACAGCCCGAATCGAAAACCTTCCAGACTGTTTGAATTGGAACTGCTCGGACTGGCAGGGAATTGAACTGATTGGAAGTGTCGGTCTGGTCCTTATTCTCTACATGGTCCAATTCTGGTTTTCAATTCCTAAAAGGGTTGGACCTGACCAATAATTTTTTTTTATATTTTAAACTAAAGATTTAAAAAGAAAACTCAATTTAAAATTCTGAATTTTTAATCTTTATTCAAATTTATCAATATATATATTTTTTAAAAAGTAAAGAAACTCAATTTTTTTTTTTAGAATTTTTCTAATTCCCAACCGATCCCGTTAGATTTCCTAAGAATCGGACTGGGGTCTAAGACTAGGCGGTCCGGTTCCCAATTTTGGAGAAAAATTGGACTGTCCTAGACTAAGCACATCCCTCCTTAATCGAGCTTAACTTGATGTGTTCATTCTCTAAAAAGCTTTCCAACTTTAGATACGATCTTAATTTTGTCCCCAAAATTTCTATTGTCTTGAAAGAAAAAGTTCGACGTCGGCTTCAATCTCAATTCATTTCGTGCATCCAAATGTTGCTGTGCGTTTAGCAAGACGGCTCTGCTCGAGCAAGATTTTTTTTCCCTCCCGAAAGCACGATACTTCCACGTGGCAGCCTGTGGCGCGAAAAGGGCCCCGACCTTTTTCTTCTTCCAGATTTTCATCCGACGAAAGAAGCCACGACTACTCTGGCGATCTTACGCGCGCGCACGAAACGGTGATAGATGAGCACTTCGTTATCGCGTTCCCTCGTCCCTCGTTCCTCGTCAAGTCCAAGGGCCGCCATGGCTTCTTCTCTGCAACTCTCCTCCGGTTGCAGAGCTCTCGATCGCGCCTCCCGCACTCCGTTTTGGGGCGGCGGAGAGCAGCGGCGCGGCGGCGGATATGCCCGTCGAGCGAAGGTCCGGTGTTGCAGAGGGGCTTGCGGAGTCGTCGCGATGTCGAGCGATCCTCCTTCGTTGAGAATGAACCTCAACGAGTACATGGTTACTCTCGAGAAGCCTCTCGGCATCAGGTTCGCGCTCTCCGCCGACGGTAGAATCTTCGTCCACGCTCTTAAGCGAGGGGTACGTGAATGTACGGCCCTGTACCGGAGCTGGACTATTTACTTTTGTGGTTCATTGATTTGTCGCGAGTGAATTCAGCTGACGAGATTACATTGCTGATGATTGCTTGCTTGCAGTTAGATTTTGGTTTTTTTTTTTTTTGAGTATGTTGAGTTGTGGTTGCTATGGCTCAGTTTGAATTGCACTGTGAGTACGACAAGTGCCTCTTTTGAAATTTGTTAGTCACGTAGGATTTTATGCAAACGATTGCAGGGTAATGCGGAGAAGTCCAGGATTATAATGGTAGGCGACACTTTGAAAAGGTCGGGCGATCCCTCTGGTGGCAAGCTTGTTGAGATTAGGGACTTTGGTGATACAGAGTAAGAGACTTCATTCTGTGGTGTTTTTGAGTCACGTTGGTTTCAATTCCGAAATATCAGCAGATGTGACATTCTGAAAGTTAAGCTAGTGAACTTTGGATTGTATGAGTGGGTTAGTTAACTTTGGAGGTGGGACATACACCAAGTCTTCTCTTAAGTCTTGGGTAACCGCGAATTCATTGCTCGTCATCAGTCTGGAGTGTCAACATTGGTGCTCCTTGGTTGTTAGGATCAGCAGTGCATCATGTCTTTCATGGTCATTCATATGCGGACTTGGTTACGGGAGCTGGTGAAATGAGAAATTAAGCCTCTATCTCAAATGTAATCTATTTAAGAAGTTTTCCGGGTGGTGTTATATATGGAGAAGAATGTGGTGAGATATACCTAATACTAACATATACTGGGCTTATATGTTTGCCGAAACTTCTGTAGCACACCTGAAAGAAAGCCATTTAGATGGCCTGGATGAAGTTTAGCGTGTCAGAAGATATGTGTTGTCCATCTCTCTCTCTCTCTCTCTCTCTCTCTCTCTCTCGTCTTAAATATACTTCTTTTCGCTTTCCCCTTTCATCAGGATGATGATGAAAGAGAAAATGGGTTCTTTCAGCCTGGTTCTGGAACGACCGTTCTCTCCATTTCCTATTCACCAACTGCAGCATTTGAGTGAGCTGGATATACTATACAATAAAGGTCACGTTCCTGTTGTTACTTGGAATAAGGCTTTACTGGCATCAAATTTGAGATCTTCTGAGGGAAGTGGAAATTGTGGATTTGTATTGTTTTCTTCAAAGTTCTTGTCCTTGGATGGATGGAGGTTGTTGAGCAATCAAAATGGACAAACCATTCCCCAAGTTCTGAACAACAACAGTCCCACTCCAATCATTAGTCCAGTTGTTTGTATTTTCTCTGAAGATGATTCTGGAGATGGAGACTGGGCTCATGGAAGCTTCCCTCTCGAAGAATACATTAAGGCACTCGATCGATCTGAAGGCGAACTTTATTATAACCATTCCCTTGGTATGCGCTACAGTAAGGTGTGATTTCATCATTATGTGTCACGTGTATATTGTGATAATCCTGTTGGTCATTTATTAGTTTTTAATGCTTTTTGATCACATCTCTGGTTGCCGTTTTTATAGATCACGGAGCAAATATATGTTGGATCATGCATACAGACAGATGCTGATGTGGATACTCTCTCAAGCATTGAGGTGAGTGTCCAGCTGAATGCAGTATCAATTGACATAATTTTAACTATAATTCCAACAATCAAGCAAGCTGTGTCTATATATTTACCCTTCTATTTACCTAGAGACCATTCACAATGGGTATGAGCAGTCAATTGTTAGATTGGAGAGTGCTTATATATGGTTTGGCATCAAAACTATGTGATGCAGTCAATATGTTGGATAAACCAAGTGAAGGCAGATTGAGTTTGTGTACCTTTTTTACTTGTCTGATAATATTTCTATGCTGATTGAACCTTCCGCTTCTCAGCAATGAAGTTGTAGTGTACTCTTATCATTGTGGGTGGAACCTAGAAGCTATGCCGTCATCTGCCCTGATCTTCCAGAGTGTGAAAATTTAAGACGAGACCTTTGTCAAAAATGGAATTGCTAGAATTTCTTCTCATGTTACACAAGGCACTAATGAACTCATTTTTAATTTTCTGTCATCTGTTGGTATAGAATCGAACAAAAAGCACGAAAATATATTAATTTGGAACACCTCATGCATTCTTCTTTCTGTTTTGATCATATTGGCAGAGGTTAGACATTTATTCTCCATCTCTATGATGCACTGACTTCCATTTACTTAATTTTTGTTATCATCCCATCTTCGTCTGCCTTCATGCTGGAGCATCTCATGTCACATCACTTGTAACAGCAAGCAAATCTCAATGTCAGGGTGTCACTGCTATATTGAATTTTCAAGGAGGAGTTGAATCACAAAATTGGGGAATCAATCCAAATGCAATTAATGAGTCATGCCAACGACGTGGTGTTCTTATGATAAATTATCCCATAAGGTAACGGGAATTTCAGATTCCAGCTTCTTTGAGAGGAGAGCAAAGTCAAATTATGCCGATAAATTTAACTTCCCAATTATTCAGATTTCATAATTTTGCACTATGTTCTACTGGTAGTAAGATGTGTATTTATACCTATCAAAAAAGGAGTTGATCATGATTGGTGCTATTATTTGCTTCATTCCTCAAGGTTATATATGTCTTGTGACAAGAATCTACTGAACTCCATTATTTAATATGCTCGGATGACGCAACTATTGCTTAGTAGTGATTTAATGCTAACATGCCGCATTACTCTCATGTAACACACAGTGACCGTTGCTTGGCTTTGTTGGTCATTTTAGGGACTCAGATTCCTTTGATATGAGGAAGAAACTGCCTTTCTGTGTGGGGCTCCTTTTACGTTTGTTGAAGAAGAACCATCGTGTTTACATCACCTGTACTACTGGTCTTGATCGGTCACCAGCATGTGTGATAGCATATCTCCACTGGATGACTGATACTTCCCTCCATGCAGCTTACAATTTTGTAACTGGGCTACACTCTTGCAGTCCTGACAGGTTCTCATCATTAATCCTTCTTTAGGCTATTGGGTTGGAGATTTCCATTCATGACAGTTTCCTTTTATATGTATAGAGGACGTGTGTTGCTTCCTAGACATTTTTTAATTTGACCAGCCTGTAATAGTCTTCGAGGTCGTTGCTCTAAATCTGCCAAAAGTGCTAATTGGACTATAGTGCCTGATGAACTTTCTGAATGATGCCTCTTGGTGGCAAAATATTTGCATCGTACTCCAGAGGCATCCAATAAAATTGGAACTGTAAAGTATTTTTGCTTTGAAGGGAATGCTATAAAACATCCATCTGATGTTTAAAAGCATTGGTGATAGGAGAACTTTCTGTCAGTGTTTCTTTCTCGGTAATGTTGTTATCAGATGTTTATTGCAGACCTGCGATTGCTTGGGCAACATGGGATCTTATAGCTATGGTAGAGAGTGGTGGACATGATGGACCAGCAACCCATGCTGTGACTTTTGTCTGGAATGGACATGAGGTAATTAATTGGCAGAATCCATATTTTCTCAGCAAACAGCATCAACTTCTTACCCGATACATGGAGATGTAGATATGCATCAACATGTTTTACATTATTGTAGGGTGCTATTTAATATTTTTCTCCCTGGGACTCCTTGCTATACTTAGATTATCTGTTCGACTCTCCTTGTAGGCCAAGTAATATGCAATTTTCAGTTGGTATTTTAAGTTCTATTACTTGGTGAAATTCAGGGAGAGGACGTAAACTTGGTGGGTGATTTTACTGGCAATTGGAAGGAACCAGTGAAGGCAACCCTCAAAGGTGGATCGAGATATGAAGCTGAAGTGAGACTTTCACAGGGAAAGTAAGTTCGAACAATTAGTAATGAGTTGCTAATCACATTATGATTTCTAAAGGACAATGATCGTCACAATGAACTTGATGCTTCCAATCAGAGTCCCAAGAATTAGTCAGAATAAAGAGTTTAGTCTGATATATTATGGTGGCATCAGAACTTCCATCCTCTACAGAGCTGATGCTTTCATAAATTTTGTTGTATGAGTTGTGCTCCTGAACACCTGTGCCTTTTGAACTTACTTTGTGCTGTTTATTCCTAATTGTGTTTGGAAATGACATGGCGTATCTCCTTATTTGCTGGTCTCAGATACTACTACAAGTATATTGTCAATGGACAATGGCGTCATTCTACAAATTCACCAGCTGAGAGAGATGATGGGGGTAATGTCAATAATGTGATCATGGTGGGTGATACGGCCAGTATAAGGCCTTCAGTTCAACAACAAAAGAAGGTACTTACATTTTTGTCTATCATACAATTGGAACCAAATTTACCATATTGATGGTGATTAAAATGTGAAGTTGTATTCTGATTTCCATGATACATGCTTCAATATGCAAAAAGGAACTTCATGTTGTTTGACTAGGGACCTTGAAATCTTTAAGACTTGTAACTCAACATCCTTTAGCTTGGTTATGGTGTGTGATGTCATATTATCGATGAGCTATGGGTTCTGCACCATCAATAGTCAGATATAAGATTTTTCTTACACGAGATACTAAATGGAGGAAAAAAAAAGAGGTTTTTGTTTAAATTTTGCACTTACAAGTTCCGGACTGAAGGGCAGTGTAGTTCTACTGATGGACTGCATTGTAATTCTGTCTGGAAAAATTTGAGGAAAGAGGAAAAGAAAGGTCTTGCAGCAATTCATTATTTCTGTTGGTGAGAAAGAAGGCATAGTTGGATGTATTTATTCTGCTATTTGCTCTACATTTTTCAGGATGCCAACATTGTTAAAGTAATCGAGCGGCCATTGACAGAGAGCGAACGGTTTATGCTGGCAAAAGCAGCTCGTTGTTTTGCTTTCTCCATCTGCCCTATAAGATTGGCTCCTAAGTGATACAGCATATGCAAGATCATGTCAAGAACTCTTCTGGAGTGATCAGCTGAGTTCCCAAATGGATGTTCCTGCATTCCGTATAAGAGAGAAACCAGCAGTAGCTCCTTTTGCTTTTCTTAACCATGAACCGGGAAGAGGAAACAGCCTTTTGAGAGCATTCACGGCCATGAACATCCCAAGTTTGGTTCAGTCTGTGAGGAGGGCTGTTATTTCGAGCAACAGAACTCAACTGGCTGAGGCACAGCTTGAGACTGAACCAAAATCGAGAGGTCCTTTCCTGTCGCGTGTGAGCTTAAGCAAGCTATGTTCTTTCTTCCCTCCCTTTCTCCCCTTCCTGATTCGGCTTAGCAGCCTCGTGATGTGTAATCAGAGGGCCATTGGTATCAAATGTCATATGTATTTCTCATTTCGGTTCGAGCAATATTAGACACTAAACTGATTCGGGAGATCAGGACCCCAGTATGTAAAGCATCGTAAGTGAAATATCAAAATTAATGGACCATATTCAGCATCCAATCAATTCCGTCAATTAATGTCGATTCGTAAATCAGCTTCCATTTCTTCCAGTGCCCCCGATGGTGTCCACGTTCATGCTCTCCTGAGCTTCGTGAACAATAATGCCAATCAAATCAGTCATGGGAGGAGCGTGAGTGCTCACCGCAAGATCGTACGGCCCACTTAATCATGCCCACAACGTATACCAGATACTAGGAGTACGACGGACGTCAGACGCCCAGTCTCCCGATGTGGAGTGGTGGAGAACCGTGAGTTGGGGATAAGGGCCTTATCCCCTTCTCCCCTCATTCAAGCCTTATGTGCAACTCATGGATCTCATACTACGTCCTAACCAAGACGTCGTCTTCCACACTCATTCTATCGATTTCGCTCAAAGTACCCATCAACGATATTGCTGATATCTCTGATAGATGAATGCATGGATTAATATTTAATTATTCTAATACTTCCCTTTACACTTAGTCTGATCTTTTTCACATGGAAATATATATTGGGAAGGTAAAGAGGGCTCTGGAAGGATTTGAACTCAGGACTTCGTGCTCTGCTACCATGATAAGAAAGAATGATTAAAAGAGAATGGTATTTGTGCTCTATTAATGGTGTGAAGAATATTATACAATAGTAGCCTTTATATAGGCTTGGAGTGAGAGATATCCGATGTAAGACATACACAGTGTACATGATGTAACAGCTGCCACTTATAGAACGGTGTCTCAGCTTCTCATAGTATCTCTATTAGAATGTACAAAATCGGCATAATGTTTGGTCTAAGTAATGGACTTTACGAACGAGCATTTAAGTACCTACGTTGTACTTGATACCCATCTGGTTGTTCGTTTATCCGCGTGCGAATTTCATAGATTATACCTTTGCACGTCCTAGTTAATGACCAACTTGAGGAGCACGTCCCTAGATTACATCTTTGAAGCGTGAGGCATGAACACCAACGTCGGATGGAACAAAAACGAGGTCGGGGGGGGGGGGGGGGGGTGATATGGAGGACAAAGGACAAGGAACGGGAGGTGAAGAGGAGAGGTGTGACGCGGGAGATAGGACAACGTGGCGAGCGGTGATTGCATGCATGGTCCCTCCCGAAATTTTTCCCAAACTCCAAACCAGAAAGTATGGGGTAATGGCATCGGAGGGGCGATGATGAAGATGATGGGGTCATTGTTGCTTCTCCCCCCCCAAACCTCATCTTCAGACAGGAGTTAGAAGCTCTCGTTCACCGGTCCGTCGCTTTCACTCTTATCTTCCTCCACCCTCCTCTCGGGATCGTAACTTATTGCGGTGGTTAGCATGCTATAAATTCACCACCAACGAGGGTCCCTTGCCACAATGTCGACGGCTCCGGTTAGCAGCTGGTGCGCCACCTCCGTCTCTCCCGCCCAGTCCTCTCTCAAGAGAGCCGTCGCACTCCGTCCCTCTTTCTCCGCCCGTCTCGGCTCTTCCTCCTCCTCCTCCTCCTCCGTTTCTCCTCCGACCCTCATCCGTAACGAGCCCGTTTTCGCCGCACCCGCCCCAGTCATCAACCCCACTTGGGTACCTCTCTCTTTCTCTCTCACGCACACTCTATACTCTCCAGATATGCTTCTGTTATTCCGCTTACCAACCATGCATTTTCCAATGCGCTTATAACATTAAATAAAAGAATTCCTCGTACGCAGAAAACTGGACATTAAAAGTCTTTGCCGTTCGGTACGTAGAAAAGTTTACGTGGATTAAGTAAGTAATAAGTGCATTTCTTGTACTCGACGCTCGAACATGGGTTCATTCGAATTTCGAGTAGCGGTTTTCACTTGATAGGGTTTTGTCGCATGAACGTGGACATTCTTAGTCTGGACGAGATTAAGGACATGCAATGGACGACACCAACATCGCGGCCTATTTGCGATACGGACGCATGTATAAGTTTCGTTGCATACCAAGTGTGCCGATCTTAATTCTCTCTTGTTCTCTGTTTTTTCGGTTCCGTTTTCACGGTGTGCCGATAGCGACAAGCGCATGGCTCAAAATGATTCAAGAGACGTCCCATCAACCGCCAGCATGCAGTCTCCTAACTACTAGGAGTTTGAACAGGAAAGAAATAAATATATGGCCAAGTCAAAAAGATAAGAGATTTGGCCCGCGAATTGCAGGCCACATGTCCAACCAAACATGGAAACAAGGAGTTACGTATAGAAACAGTCCATTTAAAGCCAGTTTCCTCGGCACCCAACACGCATCTTATCACTTGCATATATTTACTTCCCTTCATCTCCTCAGTAGACCTCTGTTTCATTTGGAGCTTGGGAGACTCAGAAGATAGATATGAGCTCATACATGTTTTAGAGTTCAATCCAACAAGCCATTCGTCTCGAGCAATTCCTGTGCATCTGATTGGTGTCGTTCAGTGTTCGTCTTGAGCAATTCGTGTAGTTTCGATATCTGAAAAGAGCCTTCCTGATTTTATGATTCTTGACCGACTCTTACGTGTGGCGTGACAATCTGCAGAGAGAAGACATGGGCAAGGACTATGACGAGGCCATTGAGGCTCTCAAGAAACTCCTCAGGTTTATTTTGCTCGACTATCTTTGTTTTTCCTCCTCCTACCTCAGTTTTTGTGGTCCTGTCTGAAACCTTGCACGGCTTCGTCAGTTATTTAGCTTGTGAAATGTGCACTAACAGAGACAGCCTAATACGTAATTACACATGTTAGCCGGAAAATGACCGTCATACCGACACGGAAGTGGTCGGTTGAATATATGTTAACGGGGTCTGCGGTCGGTATGCTCTTAACGCACTAGTCAATCTCTCTAAAAGCAGTAAAATGCTTATTGAGACGTTTCGAAAGTACTACTAAATATGCATTCCAGGAGAAAGCAACCTTGTTACATACCAAATGTACATCTTCGTCAGGCATATGTAATGGAGTCTTATACAAGTGTCCCAAGATTACGATTTGACGCTCTTTTCACTAGTATGTATGAACGGATGAGTTATGATTGTACAGTGAGAAGGGGGACCTGAAAGCCACAGCAGCCGCGAAAGTGGAGCAAATAACAGCGGAGCTGCAAACTGCTTCCTCCGATGGCAAGCCATCCAGCTCCGTCGACAGAATCAAAACTGGCTTCACCTTCTTCAAGAAAGAGAAATTCGAGTCCGTGCTTCCCTCCCTCTCTCTTTCTACATTTTATCCTACAATAATCGATTTTCTGAAGTTTATAGAACAAAAATTGAGTGATGCAAAATAGTAAAAAGACGTGAGTAAAAAATTAGTTGGGTAAAACATATGGCAAAAGCTAATTGCTACTTGAGGATGATCGACTCGTTTGCTTGTTCGCATTTACAGTATGATTTCCACGTGCTAGGCTAGATCATTATGATTTCTCTCTTAGTGAGATATAAGCACATGCAGAAGAGCATCGCTGCTTTCATTCATTCTTTTCCCTTCATGTGTTTCAGCAAGAACCCTGCTTTATATGGTGAACTAGCCAAAGGACAGAGCCCAAAGGTAACTTTACCTTTACAGAAATTACATTACTTCACGCGTTCGCATAAGCATATGGCGCACCAGAAAATGGTTCATCCCCCACTAAGAATATATAAATGCACTGCTAGAATTACTATAATATTTCTCATGAAGAATGTGCGGTGTATCTTTATGTTGCAGTTCATGGTGTTTGCTTGCTCGGACTCGAGAGTGTGCCCGTCTCATGTGCTGGATTTCCATCCAGGAGAGGCTTTCGTGGTCCGCAACGTTGCCAACATGGTCCCCCCATATGATCAGGCATCACTTCTCCCTTTGAAATAGAAGAAATAAAAGTTAATCATTAATTGTGTTCAGCGATTCCTGATTCATTTCCAAGGAACATAATCATCATGCTCTCTTTGTTAATTCGTATTCAAACAGACCAAGTACGCTGGAGCCGGAGCTGCCATCGAGTATGCAGTTTTGCACCTCAAGGTGAGACCTTATTCAAATTTTGCACACTCGTATCAACTTATTTACTGGTGAAGTGTCCTCCAACAGAGAAATCACAACTACTGGACGAGCATTTTGGTCCCTTATAGTTTGAGATGTCAATAAAAAACAGTCACAGCCTAGAGTGAGTGTATATACATACTCGCACATTCCGCGACCATAATAATAATGTAATTGACTATCAAATTTCCCTTTACTCATTTTTGAAAAGCTGTAAGAGGGGAATGCTAGCAAAGATCAAGGTAGAGTTTACCAAGAATGAGAAATTCCTGAGCATATAGGCGACTAATGAGGGCTCTTTTTCCCCTGCTTCCATTTTCATTGCACAGGTTGAAGAGATAGTGGTCATTGGACACAGCGCCTGCGGCGGAATCAAGGGTCTGATGACTTTCCCATTTGATGGAAACAACTCCACGTAAGCAATTAGCGCTCCTCTTCGCATTGCTATTGCCACAAAGTCATCTAAACCTGTTAGGAGGGACACTTATACTGAGTTCCTGATTGCATTTTGACAAATGAAATTCAGCGATTTCATAGAAGATTGGGTCAAGATCTGTCTGCCGGCCAAAGCCAAAGTGAACTCGAAACACGGCGGGGCTCCCCTCCCTGAACTATGTGGACACTGTGAGAAGGTATTCTATCACCCCCTTCTCAAAGCTTGCTATTCATAGGACAAGTGCCAGTCCACGCGATGGATCGAGCCTATTGCGCTGGATGAACCTGTTCCTAGCAAAAAGAATTGAAATAGAGTCGTTAACAGAACCTACATTTCGATATAGAAAGCCGAATTTTTCGCTTAAGAAAGCAACTTTATAAGTCAAAGGACTTTAACCAAAATCCAGTTTTTTTTTTTTTGGGTCGAAGTCAAACATCCAGTCAGCTAAGCTATTTTCTAGTCAATAATGTTGCTTTCCGTTCAAGGCAGAGAAAGTGTTCGATTCTCGGAAGGGAGAACGACGAATTATATTATAGTTCTCATGCATGTTTCATTTTAAGTCTCGGGTTGGATTTTTGCAGGAGGCGGTGAATGTATCACTTGGGAACTTGCTGACTTATCCATTTGTGAGAGATGGGCTGGTGAACAAGACCCTATCACTGAAGGGAGGCTACTATGACTTTGTTAATGGGGCATTTGAGCTCTGGGGGCTTGACTTTGGCCTCTCCCCACCACTCTCTGTATGAACACCATCATCGATCGCATTAAGCAGCGACCACGTCTCTATTCCCTAAGCTAATTTTTTTTAATATAAATGTACCCTGGACAATCTTGTTTCCAATAAATTTGGGCGTTGATCACCCGCGGATCCCCTTTTTGTGTGATTTCCGTTGAAGTTTCTTTTATTTTCTTTTGAGAATTTTGATAATTTAATGAACTCGGCTACTTAGTTTGATTCATGCGGCAATTTTGCCTTTTCTTCTTTTGTTTGTCAGATGAAAGATGTCGCCACGATACTGCATTGGAAGCTTTAGGGAGTACTAGAGACACGCTTAGAAGTCACTTGTTCCCAGCAGAGAGGAGGATCTGTCTGTATTTTTCATGAAATAATATGAATTGGGCTATGTAGACAATCCTCCTTTACAAGAGTCGGTGGTTCAAAATCTGAATCATTGTTCAAGCCAAGTTCATTAGCTGTCTCTTTTACTCTTGCTGCATTTACAGCACTACAAAAAAACTGTAATTTAACTACAGAAAATTAGCGACGACACACAATCCGTCGCTAATTGCGACGGAATTTGCTACGAAAAAAAGCTTTTCGTCGCTAATTAGCTACGAAAAAAATTTCGTCGCTAATTGCGACGACATTTGTGATGACCCAATAAAAGCCATAGCTAATTAGTGACGGAATAATAATTCGTTGCAAAATCCGTCGCTAATTAGCGATAGATCCAAAACTCGTAGCTAGTTTGCCACGGAATTTGCTACAAATGTTTTTCCGTCGCTAATTTGCGACAAATTATACAAGTTGTCGCAAATTAGCGACGATAGAATGTGTCCGTCGGAAAATCTATCGCTAATTAGTGACGACATAACTAACCGTCCCTAATTAGCGACGGAAAATAATTTTCCGTGGCTAATTAGCCACGAAAAATTGTCCATCACGAATTAGCCACGGAAAGTGAACTAGTCGTCGCTAATTAGCGATGGGAATAATTTTCCATGGCTAATTAGCCACGAAAAATTATTTCCGTGGCTAATTAGAGATGGACAATTATTTTTGTGGCTAATTAGCGACGAAAAAATAAATTTTACGTGGCTAAAATTAGCGATGGCTAATAAGCCGTAGCTAATTTCTCTCTATTTTTCGATCACTTTTCCACTTTCCAAAACTCAATTTTCCCTCTTCCCGCTCTCTTTTGCTAATTTTCCCTCTCGATCACACCACTCTCAACTTTCCCTCCTTCGCTCAATCTCGCACTTCTCCCGTAAGGTTGATTGCGCCTATCTCTCTCCTCGCTCCTCCTCTCACTCAAGCTCTGTCCTTGCTCAATTGAGGAAATTTCTTGCAGAGAAAAAAGGGGAAAGAAGGGGTTCGCTCCCGCGGGGGGGGGGGGGGGGGGGGGAATTGGGAAGGAAAGAGAAAAGGGGGGAGAATAGAAAAAAGAAAGCAAGTAGAGGCACGCCCTCGAAACTCCAATGTCACTCGCATCTTGAGCTTATCTCTCATCTTGTTCGAAAATCACCGAGAGAGAGGGAAGAGCGGAGAGGGAAAAGGCGTGAGAGAGGAGGAAATGGGGGAGAGAGGGGCTAAGTTCTTTTGATTTTTCTTTAGCGCAGGCCTTCAATGAAGAAAGAGGTAAAAGAAAGAAGTCGCCGGCCTACCTCAAGCAACGCCCACCGAACCAAGACGTCCAGCCAACACCTCCCTTGCAACCTCACCGCGAAGTTCCCGGTCGTCTCCTGGTAGAGATCCGTTTGATTCTTACCTCGAAAACACTCACTGTTTCCCTCGCAAACCAAGTTTTTCCCAATTATTTGTTGATGGCTGCATCACTATCTGTCTTTCATATCTCAATTATGTGAAGCACTGAATGATCCTTAAGAGGTTATCCCTTTGATTTTTAGCTGGAAATATGATTTGTATCGCACATATTATCCAATATATAATGGTCCACATCTTTTCAGCCTTAGTATACATGAACATTCCCACTTTTGGTTGGAGATCATAGAAAAAGATATGTATTTATCTGATAAGAGATTTTGTAATTGGAATATGTGATGGAACAGATCATGAAATCATGACAATGATGTTCTTCCTATTAAGCGGTACGGCTTCATATATATACTTGTATTGTCTATCTCTGAGTTGTGATTTCTTTCCTTATTTGGCTTTTTTATTTCGCGATCGCTTCTTTTTGGTGATCATGCAGCTTAAGCATCCATCAGCTCTCAATTCTTTTGAGCAAATAATTGAGCATGCTAAGAACAAGAAGATTGCTATGTTTTTGGATTATGATGGTGTTCTGTCTCTAATTGTGGATGACCTAGATTGTGCACTAATGTCTGATGATGGAAGCAGATGTATATTTGCTACTGCAAATGCCCGTCTTTACACATTTACTTATGTTGAACCATATAAATTGTTTTTCAGATGCGTGTAGCTGTAAAGAATGTTGCATATCACTTTCCTACAGCAATTATTAGTGGAAGGAGCTGCGACAAGGTAATCGAGGAACTTCACAATGTTTCTTTTTGGTTAATCTGTTGATCAACACTTACAAACTGGAGTCTGACTTGTCCTAATTTACAGGTTTAGTTTTGGTAGGACTAACTGAACTTTACTATGCTGGTAGTTATAGAATGGACATTATGGGCACTGTCAACAACAGTTCGTCCAATGACCACCCAAGCTGTGTTAAATCAACTGACCAGCAGGTAAGGTGTTTTTTTAGGAGAACTTTACTAGCGAGGTTCCTCTTGTACCTCCTACTAATCCCATAGTTGATGAGCACAATATGATGATGATGTTGATGGGATTGCAACACCTCAACTTCCATCACGATGAGGTTCCTCCTAATCCTTACACTGTTATCATGTATGTAATTGTGTTATCGCTTGTACTCATTGAAGAGCTGTCACATCACATGAGATTAGTGATTGTTTTTATGCATGGATTATGTGCTTTTATTGACAGTTTGCTTAAGTCTTAGTCCATAGAGTGTTATACAGCTTTTGTTATGAGTAACTCAGCTTGTAGAGTATTATCTCATGTTTTGTGCATTGTAAATGAAACAAAGTTCAAGTATGCCCTGACATTCTTATTTAGTTTTTTGATTCGCATTTTAGAGAGTACGAACATGCCAAGAGTATATAGATCATGAGGGCCACTCCCAGCAGTCTTTGGTTATCGATAACCCATGTATTAACCTATGTTTTAATTGTTTCTCCATTCTATGATTATGAATGTAGATATATTTGATGCTTATAATCTGTCGTCTCTGATCAGTTGGAGACAATGCGTGGCTGAGATGGTAGTAAATTGAAGTATGGTTGCAGCATGGATGATGAGGATCACCGGCATCAATTTAGTAGTCTTACTTTTGTGATTAGCATTCTGATAAAAGAAAAACTTTATTGGTGCATAGTGGTTGTTATTATGTTGATACATTGTCTTGTTCTTGTGGATAATGTTGATGGATTTATTTGCATAATGGTTGTTATTATGCCGATACATTGTCTTGTTCTTATGGATAATGTTGATGAATGTATTTTATTTTCATATCATTATAATATTTTGATATTATTTAGTACTTCGGAATTAATTTTAGAAATACATTTTCCCGTTCATTACATTTTATACCAAAATCGTTCCTAAATAATATTCTTTGCAGATTTCGTCACTAAAAAATTAATCGCAAATTAGTCTCAAAATTTGTTCCAGAACAATGTTCATAATAAAATCAATTTTTTTTTGCTAAAATGGCGAGAAATTTCATTGCAAATTACACTCCAAAAAGACAAAAATCGACGCAAATTTGCAATGGAATTGAGAATGTTCATCGCTATTAGCCCCAGACGATGCCTATCCGTAGCTAATTAGCGACAGAACTGAGAATGTCCGTGGCTAATTAGCCACGGGCGATGCCTATGATACCAACTAGGGTAAGGCACCGTTCTTCCCAGGTATGCTACCCACACGGCGAGCTTCCGCGCTCAAGCCTCAAGGGTTTTCCTTTTAGGGACTGAACAGGACCTTAGCCAGCGGAAACCAAGAACTTTAGCCCCACGTTAGAACCAGAGGAAGCGGCATCTCCCAAAGGCTTTTTCTAGGCTAGGAAGAAGAGGGGAGAGTGTTTAGGGAAACATGGTTTCAGAGAGGATTCTCACAAACTTGGATCTCCTGATCTTGTTCTTCACGCAACATATCTCGCATTATATAGACGAGTACAAGTTACTGTTGTTACAGTGCTACAGTGACTTGCTATAGTACTTTACTGTTTGCACAGTGCAAAACAGTATACTTGTAGTACAACCCATGACTGCTACAGTGCAGTGCTACAGTACGCTATAGTACTCGGTCCGTGATGTCGGCCGAAAACACACTTACAACTGTAATTTACACATATATCCTTCCTAGGCTAGTCCCTATAGTCTCGGTTGATGGGTTCTTCAGTGTTGTCATGAGAGTCATCCGAGTCTTCGGGTTCATTTTGTCTAGTTCCCTGATCATCTGGTTCATGATCTATAGTGGCAGTGCTCATGATTCGTTCCCAGTAGGGGAGATATGCAAGGGAGTCTCTTGGTGGTGTTGACGGAGTCTCTTCACGCGATATTATTGGTTGGGGCCAATTATCCGGGTTAAGATAAGGTTGTAAATCTGTGTTGATTTGTGAGAGAGAGAGATCAGCTTCTTCTGCTTGCATAGAGGAGGATTCACCGAGATAGAAGGCTGGGCCGTCTTTCTGTCTTTTAAAGTCTCTGATTAAGGCTTCAATTTCTTCTTCCACTAGGTGAGGTGGCCTTCAGGAACTTGCATGGAATGGGTCAGAAAATGGTTCATAACCAGCCCATGGGTCTTAGGAGTCTTGAAAAATGGTGCTAGCTGGATTTGGCTGAGTGCCTGATGATGATGGAAATTCTTCAGGATGTCCAAGTCGGTAGAATTCTAGAGCTTCTCGGACTGATTCTTTAGAATTATTAGAATCCCATGAAACGTTATCTGAGTGTAATGGCCAAGCTTCTGGAGGGATTGTGCGATTTGCTTGGCACAAAACTCTCTGAAGTTCTCTGTAGGACTGTGGGTCAGAGGCGATGCACCTTGGGAATGTTCCATACACATAATGTGTTTGTAGATGAAGCTGAGGTTTATAGGAACTTGTTCCTATATTTGATGGTCTTCGCCCATGATCTCTTGTTGGGTGGATGAATGTCCATGGACGATGGAAAAGAATAATGGTGTGTCTTTCAAGCTCTGGTTGTCCCTGTTGGTTTTCTGTGCCAAAGATAGCACGCCAGGCACCAAGGGGCATAAACCAATTTAACAATGAAAACAAATGTTTTAACCTGTGGCGTCTGTGATCTTGTGCTCTGAGTGTTTGTGTGAAAGCTTGCCAAATTTGCTCAGTGGGAAACTGAACAGCTTTGGTGTACAGGTTAAACAAGTACCAAAACATCCATTTTAATCTTTCAGGAAATTCCTGCTCTGGGTTCCAAGTGAGTGGACGGATGAATGGGTAATCCGGATGAAGTCCATCAGGTTTCAAGAGTAGACCTCCATAACTGGCGAATATGCTGTATTCGCTTGACTGGAGAAAATCGGGAAATCTTTCGAGTAACATGTTTTCCTCGATAGCAGCTCGTATCTCAGGAGGATACTCGATTCTGGGTCTATCTCGTATGTCTTGGACCCTGTATGTTTCACCACGATGGTTTCTTTTTACATACATATTGATTTCCAAGGGGGCCTTGGGTCTGGAAAGAAAATCAGCAAGGACATTTTTCTTTCCTGCAATGTGTTTGGTTTCAAAAGAATATTTCGAAAACCATTTTGCCTACCTTAAAAGCTGTGGATGAGGGATTTGCTTCCGTTTGAATTTTACCATTTGAGGGAAAGAAGCCATATCCATTTCCACTAAGAAATTATGGCCAATAAGATGGAATTCGAGTTTTTTAATCCCATTCTTGACTGTCAATATTTCTTTGAAAGTGGAGTGGTAGTGAGTTTCAGCTGTAGAAAACTAACCACTTTTGTATCCGCAAATGTATCGCTTGCCATCAATCTCTTCATATAGTTCAGTTGCCCAGTATTCATCATTGGCATCTGTTTGGAGAATTCTTTTCCCTGTTGAAGGGATCTGAAGAGGAGGTAGATCTTGCATTATCTCCTTGAGTTTGGCAAGTGCTTCAGTCTGGTGGAACTAATGTATGTCACTAATTAGCCATGGAACTAAGAATATCCGTCACTAATTAGCCACAAAACAAAAATCGATGCAAATTAGCGACGGAACTGAGAATGTCTGTGGCTAATTAGCCACGGACGATCGTAGCTAATTCGCGACAGAATTGAGAATGTCCATGGATAATTAGCCACGAACGATGCCTAGTCGTGGCTAATTAGCGACGGAACTGAGAATGTATGTGGTTAGCCACGGACGATGCCTATCCGTAGCTAATTTGCGACAGAACTGAAAATGTCTGTGGCTAATTAGCCACAGACGATACCTGTCTATGGTTAATTAGCCACGGAACTAATGTCCGTCACCAATTAGCCACGAAACTAAGAATATCCGTCGCTAATTAGCCACAGAACTAAGAAGGTCCGTCGCTAATTAGCGACGAATTCGGCCACAATTTTTGCGATGAATTTTAGTGACGAATTTTGCGACGAAATAGCAATGAAATTATAGCGACGAATTTTGCGACGATTTGGTTTTTCGTCGCAAATTGGCGACGACATTTGCCACGAACATTTAGCGACGACATTTGTGATAGATATGTTCCGTGGCAAATTAGCGACGACATATCCAAATTTTCGTGGCTAAATTTAGCGACGCCGTATTAGCGACGAAAAAAACTTCGTTACTAATGTCGTCGCAAAACAGTTTTAGCGACAACTTTTTGCAAATTTTCCGTGGCAAAATTTATAGCTAAATTACAATTTTTTTGTAATGCAGTCCCTCATCCGAAGTCCACAAAGCAAATGAATTGGGAGACAACCGGAATCTTTGATAAACTAAATGACTACTATCTTTGGTTTAAATGCACAAATAACAATATAGTAACGGGGACTGGATATTAAGGTCGGTTTTCCGAAGTTATTGATTGAATTGAACTTGAGGCCAAATAGATTCAAAACCTCTATGTGCAAGAATACAGTACTAGAGTGTGCTTTTGTGGAGGCGCAAGCCGATGCCTCGATAAATCATTTGTTGGTCGCCATGTCTAATTTTAGCACATGAAAAATCGAAGGGTCTCTCTTTTCAATAAAACCAGTTTTGCTGCATTAGAGAGATTGGTGTCGTTATCTTACTTACTCATCACCCGGCGGTGCTTTCTTTTTGTGTTTAGTCACATTTCAGGGATGCATCTTCTGATCTAATTGACATCTGTTCTCTCTTTATTTTTACGTGAGACACAATTACAAGTTTCCCGAGGACTGATACAGGACTCTTATAATTGCTTATTTGATAAAACTGGCGTAAGGTCTATTAATTACCCGATGATAAAGAAACCAAGATCAAAAAATAATTTGCACTTACTCATGATGATTTCGGTCTTCCAATGCAAGCTTCAACATTTTTCCCGGAGAACAAGCATCTATCATGGTTATTGCACCAGCTCTATGCTCCTAATCCAACAGATAGACTAGTAAGAAAATACCCTTGGATGATGCTGTTAGGAAGGAAGAGAATGTCCATCCCCAACTCCATCATGCTAAGATTCATCTCTCAATCGGATTGAAAATCCCAGAAAGAGGTGGTGCAATACTCTTCTTTGCTCGTCAACTCTGGCAGGTGCAATATCTTTGGGGATTCCAGACTCCTGTTGTCCACATTCATTTCCGAAGACCCACTGTTACCAGCAAACGATGAGATAGAATTCTGATGTGAACTCCGAGAAATATGTAAGGCCCTAGATTTTGTCCTCCCCACTTGACAAATTTGCTTTTTGATGCCCAGCTTTTTGCTCAAACAAGTATTCCAGTGTTTCTTCACTTGATTATCTGTTCCGCCGGGCATCCGTTTTGCAATGAAAGACCACCTAGTGGGAGAACAATGGTTTCCTCAAAAGTTAAGTGTTGAGATCCAATTTGCTGCTACACATTTGCATCGATTTTGACACCTAGAGGTATCAAAATTGTGCATAACTCGAACTGAACTATGGATGGAAAAAATTTGCCTAGAGTAAAGAGTAGTAAGAGAATGGGATTAACATTTGCTTGTACAGTACAATTTTACCTCCCCGTTTTCCATGTTGGAATTTTATCATCCTATGAGATGTTCCTTGTGTCCGTAAAATATTATGCTTTATGAGGTGCATCATGATATCTGCGGGACCAGACAACAATGAGTCCAAACAAGAGATTTGCTGAATAATAGATATCTAGTGAAACATAGTACAATCGTAATGAGAATTTTCTCTCTAAATAGCATCTTTTACAATTCAACTTTGCATGAAATTCTCATAGCTGAAAAATTGACAATGGGAATACCTGAAGAAAGAAGAAAACGAGTAACCTGTTGCCCAACAAATTATGGAGTCTAATAATGAGGTCTTCTTCTTCCTTAGTAAAGTGCTCTTGCTTGATGTTCAGGCTCATGTAATTCATCCACCGCAACCTGCAACTCTTGCCGCATCTTCTCAAGCCTATGCATCACAAAGCTATTGTGGTTTGCCCATGAAATCATATTGAAAAGACACAAAAAAACAAGTGAGAATATTTTAAGAAAGAGGAAGATTTTGTGTCTAAAACCTGTCCTTATAGATGTGGGATTCAAGTCTCATATCCTATGTTCTGATGTCCGGATCTCCTGACGTGATGTCAGGAGACCCCACCCTGACATAGATGGAGGGCCATCCGATTCGGATCGGATGGCTGAAAAGAGGATATGTTACCCTGCCATACATCCATTTCCGAGGACCTTGTACTCTTCCACAGTCCACAAGCCTTTCTTGAGTTGACTCCCTCCTAATCCTCCTCCTGCCTTTGTCATCCCTTTTCCTTTTTTTTTTTTTTGGGTTTAAGAACCAGGAAGAAAAAAGGTTGATCGCACTAGCAACTATACGTCAGTATGTTACAGCTTATAAGCTGGAAGAGGATATCTCTGCGTTGTCTGTTGCAGTAAAAAAGAAAAATTAAAACTGAAAACAAGGAGGAAAGCAAACTAGGCTAATTACATGGTAATGAAAACAACTTGTATGCAATTTTGATTTCCTTTTTTCTTATTTGCCCCAGCTTTGAATTTATTTTTTACTTCTCAGATTGACGGAGTGAAAAATTAAATAACATAATGGATATTATTGGGGTATTATATAGATATGCAGCTTTGGCACACGTCTTAGAATGCGTGTCATTACAGCTTTTCTTATTACATAATTTTTTGCTGAATCGCGTGTTAATCAATAATTTTCCTACTCTTTCCTTTTAGATAGCTTTTTTTTTGTGCTTATATTTCTCAAGATATTTGCAGGATTTCATCCATAGCTTTGGATTCTTTTCACTGCAAAGCTGGAATTCTCCAACTATTACACGACTTGGGGCGAGATGGAAGAAGTTAAAAAAGGGACAGACAAGACATGGGTCAATTTTTGAAATTTCTAAATGCAGTTTCACTAGGAGCCCGAGAGTCTAGGGCAGAGACTTGCGAAAGGACAGTGTTCACTGTTGCTATTACACCATTCATTTATACGTGTAATGATCCTGGACGATCGAAACAGGTCGGAGTGGTCATAAAATCCGAGGACAGGAGACACACGTGGTCCACGGACAGTCAGACCAGCGGAGGAGAAAACGTTATCTGTTTCCATCATCGTCGGTATTTATTGTGCACGACTCAGCACCGCATTTTGGTTATCAGTCTCTTGGTCCTTCGCGTGGGGCTCAACAAGGTTCCGAATCATCTTCCTAGGAGGTCATTTCCATTCGTAAAACTACACTGATTCGGTAGGAAAAAGAAATGCTGACCTCTCAACCTCACCGGGGTGACAAGTCGCCATTGGCGGTAAGGGATTACGGATATGCTCATCTCCAATTTGGTTCTCAAGCTCCCGAGATCCAGAGTAATCAGAAAAAAACAGTCGTAAGACTGTTATCAGACTGCAATTGGAAGATTCCAACGAGATTATCGGGCTGATAGGTTCCATAAATTTCAGGCGATATAACGATACAAAAGCCGTATGAAACTGCTTAACTCGGTGCATTGAGAAGCTACGTATAGTTGGAAGATGCATCTGTATCTTTCTTTTAAACATCGACTTCCAGGAATCAAAAGATGCGCACCTGATTCGATGGGAAAATGACAGTAGGCGCTCGGAAAATCCGGGATGGGGATTCAGTTGAATACCTCTTTGAGCAAACTGTGTACCGGCGATGTAACCACTGCTTCGGTTACCGTGATGTACTTGGCCTCACATAGATTTCAAATTCACCTTCTTGATTCGCCGATGCTCAGGTGGAGCCACCAAATGATAACACAGCGTCTGCGCTCGATCGTGCATTGCGATTGTCAGGCATCGCCTCTGCTTACTTAACTTCTCGATACCAGCTTTTCCGGCGGTGATCAAATTTCTATTTGCTGCTCTAAAGTTGGATGAAAAGAAAAAGGAGGAAGAGCCGGATGAAGTTTTCGACAAGGATCACTGACCGCCTGCTCGAAAATTGCACCTAAGTTTTACCGGATCTGTATCTACATAAATATGTTTTCTTGTCCAGGCAGTCATTATTTAGGCTCCTCATTTGGCAAGCTACTGTTCATTGCAATGTAAATAACAAGCACCCATTTGTGCCCTTTGTGTCCATTAGGCATTACCAATGGAAGAACAGCAATCATCCGCTTGCAAAAACAAGATCTCGGATCAAAACAAAGTGCTTGTCCCTTTGCACATCAATCTCTGACCCAGCTGGATTAGTGTGTCGTCGACTTCTGCATTTGTTCCAGATTAGCATTTCCCATTACACTGGTAATGGCAATTGTCGAGTGGGCTGCACGTCTTGTCCAATACAGGTATTGTGATGTAAGAGGAAAAAACTTAGCAGCGGCAGTATAAAATGTCACAATTGCATTTTGGCATTAGATAAGATTTTACAATTTAGGAGGGCATTCAGCACCAACAAGGAATATGTACAACAAGACTTAACCAGAGAAGAGTGCAGATGCACGAAATTAATGGTTTATGTACGTCACAAAACTGCAACCTCAAACCATTTGGCTTATCATGACTCATCTGGTTTTGGTTCAAGGACAACAGGTATCTTCTCTTTGTGATCACCACGCAAAACTTCCACGGTCACCTGCATAAGAAGATGCAAGGTTAGAGATATATGACAGCCTACTACAAGTTTGATGCGGTTTTAATTCATACAGCCACAGCTCTGACTTCTGACCCATCATGTAAGATAGCTATCATTCATTTAGCATGCACCACCAATAACAAAATCGAGCAGCTCATATCGCACATACCGTATCACCCACATTGCACTGATCAAGAATTCTGTACAAATCACTGCCATTAGTGACTTTTCTTCCATTGACTGATGTTATGATGTCGCCCAAAATAAGCCTACCATAGGAATCACGTTTGGTTGGTAGTAGGCCCTGCCAGATTAAAACCAATTAAGCATTATCTGCAGTGAAGCAGATCCTTTGTCTAAACAGAACTAAACTTGTGAAGAGACATGGTATGAAACATGTGCCAGAAGAAGATCAAGTATACCGCTTTCCCAGCTGGTCCATTAGCAGGGGCATCTAGCACAAGCACGCCACTCACTCCTAACTGCTCCACAGATTGATCAGGTGCAAACTTAATACCCAGAATTGGTCTAGTGACTTTGCCATACTTCACAAGCTGATCGACAATTCCACTTACCTGAAGCAATAAATTTGTATCGATGATTTATAAAAAAATGAGCATTAAACTATGCCAACTTTGGACTTCAACTACAGAAAGCATACTGCAAGGGCCTTTCAGGATGTAGAAAAAAAATTCAAGAAATACTCACAGTGTCAACAGGAATTGAAAATCCAACACCTGAGGAAGCACCAGATGGAGAGTATATTGCTGTGTTAATTCCAATCAGACTTCCTGAACTGTCTAGTAGTGGCCCCCCACTGTTACCGGGATTAATTGCAGCATCCGTCTGTATGACATCTTGTATTGGGCGCCCAGTGGCAGCAGAACTGATTTCTCTGCGAAGGCCACTGCAAGAGGAAGGGGATAAAATGCGAGGGATATTCACTTTAAATTTACAAATTCTCTACTAGTAACTTGCAAGTGAATCAAGCATGCTTGGCAGGAAAAGAAAAATCAGAATCATGCATTGTCTTTCACATTGTCTGCCGGGTTTCTTCTTTAGTTCCAGACTTAGTCCATGGGCAGATAAACTGGAAACAGCTGATTCCACGAGCATGTCCTCCATTTTAAGAAATCATTTGCCTTTCAACTTGTAAGAACTTTAGGATTAATATTTGAAACTGGACCGAACTAAATAGGCAAAAATATGGAATATCAAAACTGCCGATAATCCAGTAAAGCTATAGGGAGATCTCAATGATTAAAAGCTCTGTGATTATTTTAACCCCTAAAGATCAATTGATTTTTTAGTCTAATTACCCCTCCAATAATGTGCCCTCAAAACTGATTACCACTCTGCCTTTTCGTTTCAGTACCACTAAATCAGATAAAGCACACAGAGTTTCCTAACTGCGAAAACTTTGTGTATGTAAATGTAAGACATCTCCAAAAATAGAAAAGGGAATAAAAGGCAGCATGAACAAACTCAAGATGCTGTTCTTTAACATTGCACAGCTCCTTTCTCACAGTATCATACCTTATAACACCAGTGGTGAGAGTATGGTCAAGTCCAAACTGCAAGAAAATGAACATCATATCAAAAGATTATTTCCAAAAAACAAAAGTTTGGATTCTAGCCAAATAGAATTCCTGTATAGCCAAGACCTAAACTTTGCCACTCCTGCCCACCACGTTCATGCCAAGCAATAGCTAAACTACACCACTCACTCAGCAATGGCAAGAGCAAAAAATGTGCCTACCTTGACACATTCAAAAGTAACTGTACCATATACTTCACATAAATTATAGAAGTCGTCAAATTGAGGTAATATGAAGGTTTCATGTCCAAATTAAACATCTGAAATTTGCCAAAATGCTAGTTGAAAGAAACAACGCTACTACAAATACTACTACACCCTTGATCATGAAATATTGATTGCTTGTTGAACCCTGTGAATTGTGTGAAAAGGATACTCCAAATTCGGGGGTTTATTGAAAATGCACATTTTTCCACCAGGAAAGGAAAATGGAAATCATACTTCACAAGACTTTATAGGTAAGACCTAGAGCACAAACAATTCAACAGGAACAGTGAAAGCATTGTTTGAATGGTAAAGCGAATATCCATGCTTACAGGGTTGCCAATTGCATAGACTTTCTGACCAACAAGCAAGTCTGCGGAGATACCAATTGGGATTGGTCTAAGCTTGTCCTTTGGTGCATCAACACGCAACACTGCGACATCCTTGTCTTGGTCAAATCCAACAACGTTTGCATCGTACGTGGACTGGTCTGCAAGTGTGACCCTGTGGGCAACTATATCCAAATTACACCGAAGAAGACAACGGAAGCTTTCAGATTGATTTATTAGCTTGAGGAAATGCATCCAGCAAGCTGGCCTCCAGAGTTCCGGTTGACAGACATATTCCAGATGAAGCATGACAAGGGTTCTATTCTATAGGCGAAGGAAATCATGGCATAGCAATGAAATGATACTGTATCCACACCCGCCTTTCAACCAAATCCAGAACATGCCACCAGGGAACAGACCTGGGAATCTGGACCTCAAAAATTGCAATTCACAACGAGTGTGCATGAAAGCAGGTTTCAAGAGAGCGGACCCGTCAAATAAACGGAACAACATGAACAGCAGCTCCATGATTTTCTCAACTGGCGCAATTGATTAATTGTCTCCAGTAAGCGCCTTACATCCAGTTAACTTGACATAGATGAGAGGCAAACAATACTCCCTTATTTGCATTGCGACACTAATAGCCATGTAGGAGTCGCTGAAACTAACGACAACATTCGAAGATCAGGAAGCGAAAACAGAGAAGGAGGTGACTAACTTGAGATCGGAAGCGCCGCGGATCACGTGATAATTGGTGACCACGTGACCCTCCTTGTCCCACACGAATCCAGACCCCGACCCTTGCGGCACTTCCAACACGTCCAAGGTGAAGGCGTCCTGCCTAATCCACAAAAATTCCCACCAAAAGGTAGCACTCAAAAAATGAGAAAACAGCAAGCACGAACGGTGGCAACTAGCAGTGTCCAGGTACTCTTAAGACAGAAAACCCAAACGAGAGAGAGAGAGAGAGAGAGAGAGAGAGAGAGAGAGAGAGAGAGAGTAAGGGCCTCACTTGACGGCGAGATTGGTGATGTAAACGACGGAGGGGGTGTTCTCCTGGAAGAGACGGACGGTGGCGAGCTCGTCGGTCTGGAGCTTCCTTGGGGGGGTGACGACGAAGGCGGAGGCAGGGTCGACGTCGGCGACGAAGAGGGAGACGGAGAGGGCGACCGAGGTGCAGACGAGGAGGAAGGATTCGAGGGCCGAAGTGAGTGCGGGGCAGTGATCCCCGGTCGGGAGGGGGAGGGGGAGGGGGTTCCCGCTGGAATCGGAGCGCCGCGATCGACGACCGGGGCGGAGAAAGGAGACGAAGACGGCGGCGGCGGCGACCGGGGTCCTGTGGAAGGACGGGGTGGATTTGGAGGGCTTGGGGAGGTGGGAGCGAGAGGAGGATCGAGCTACGGAGGAGGAGGAGTTGGAAAGGGAGGTGCAGAGCAGCGAATGGGAAGCAGCTGCCGCTGCCATTTCTCGGTTTACAACTTCTTCGGAACACCCGCCGGCGGAGGATTTAATTCTCGGGTGCAAGTCCTTTTTTTTCAATCTGTGATGGAGCAACGTCCAGAATATCCCCACGATATTCAAAAAGAGCCGAAACAAAAGAAAAAAAGAAGACCCAAAACTTGCTCGATTCGCCAATAATCGACCAATGAGAATTTCGTCATTTCTCTCTGGCTAATCAACCAAAAAAAAAATATATATATCATATTTATTTATTTATGTTTTCCTCCCCCGCTATTTTGTTGTCTAATGTGACTAATGTCAAGTTCCACGGGTGCGTTCATTGTCGGGAGAGCACACCGGCAACTGTGGGAACTCGTTCAGACAGTCCTAGAGAGTTCTACTATTTGGCTTACTACAATTATCATCCAAACGGTGTCGCAGCGCGTCGCCGGTGTGCATACAGAGCGCCCCCCACCCTCAAAATCACATCTCAGCCACAAGAATGGGGCCATTGAATTTCGTAACTTGCACACGATCCAATTTTCTTGTTTATTTCCCCCTTCTTTTGCTCATCCCACTACGAAAGATACATCTGATCAAATGCGTGCGAAAAGAACAGCATCAGATGAAAAGATTGGTTCATCGAGTGTCATGAAACGTCCGGAACATTTTGCCGCTGCAGCATCGAGAGAATCCCTCGATCGGGAAGAGAAACGAAAAGCATATAACTATAAGATCTTCTCAAAGGGTCTCAATTCCTTTGGTAGGCCCTCCAAATTTCCGGCATTGACATCAGACTGCAGCATCGGTCTTTTCCCAGTCTTCCACGCCATGCCCTCTGCTAGGTGCTCCTTGTTCGGCGTCAGCATCACGAAATTTGGATCAGCTCTCTGGTAGCTGCAGATCGAAAACATTGAGAGGAGTCGTTATCGTCTTCAATTCCGATATGTACGATGCTAAGAACACACTATCTATGAGAAGAACTTCGGGGGAAGCTGCAGGGCATCCTAAGAATCCTCATGCATCGCACAAACACGACAAAAATGTCCAAGATGATAACCCAAACCTGGCTTCTCTTAGATGCTCCACACGGATGCCAAACCCACAGGAGTTCGCTCCAGTCAAACGATCTCGAGTAGCTGCAGGACGATGAGAAGCTTAAGTCACAACACTACAGTGACAAATATAGCAATAATTGAGAAGCAGAGGTCGTTTCATGTCCAATTGAATACGAGTTTCAAGTAGCCATCCAATTTCAACAATTTCTGCAATATCTTGAAGGCAACATTCCATTATCAATGTTGAAAATCCTATTTCCAACATATCTATTTTCAAGGACTCTTGACTTTAAAGACTTTCTTGGATGGCATATTTTTGCTTCTATCAAACACTAGCACCTTATTGCTTGAGACCAATACCAAATCAAGGTCTACAGGACTGGCAATAGAGGAGGTAACCAAAAGAACAAATCTGGTGAACAAAGAATTCACAATTTGTATTCCATCCTGCTTAAGTATATTTAATAACCTTAATCAGTGATTAGTAGGTAAGCCCTGATTAAAGTTAATAGGTTTCGGGCATCTCTCGTGCTCTATATTAAGAGGCATCTTATGTATTCTTTTATTAAGCTATAAGTGAAAATGTAGCTTTTCAATCTCTCTCTCTCTCTCTCTCCCTATCTCTTGAAGATTTTTGCATGTAACTACATAGTAGTTTGTAATTCCAAACCGTACTAAGAAATAAGCTGGTTTGAACCAAATGCACAAAACTCCGTAACCGAAAGATACCTGAAATGCTGAAAGTGAAGGAAGGTTTCCACCATGACTTGAATGCTAACGCTATTGATGAACTTAGAGGACCGATCTTACCCTGGAAGAAAGATGTCAAGGAGATAATCTCTGATACATGTCAACTAGTGCAGAATTTTCTGACGATCTCCTACCTTCAACAAGAAGTTCTTGTTGGCCTGCCATGACGCAGCAACTTGAAATGTCGATTCTGAATTGTTTTTCAATGTTTGGGCTTCGTCGACCCTACAGTACGAAGTAAATCTATTAAGATACTCTGCTGCAACAAAATAACTAACTCTAGATTTAGAATACCTCGTTTGCAATTCAAAACCAAAGTCAATATAATTTGTGATTCCAACGACTTCATTTTCCTCAAAGGGGTTCTTCACCTGTCGGGATAAAGCACTTCAGAGCTTTATAAACAATGCTTGTGATAATAGGTGTCGTAAGTGACGAATTCAACCACAGAGGATCTCCCTACCCAAATTACAGCTGACATCAGACTCAGATTATATGCTTTAATAAACAGATAAAATGTTTCATATAACTAAAGTACCTCATCACGTGCAGTTTTACTAAAAACAACAATGACATGAGGTTTTAACACTAGCTTAACAATTTCCACTGAAAAGCAAGCTAGTCAGTCGTATCTGCCAAGAAGGAACTAAAGCAACATGATGCTCAACTGTTCAACAAAATTCACCACATGTCTATAGCTGCCAAATCCATTAAGTTTCTTCACTCCTCCTCCTTCTCCTTCTCCTTTCTTTAACATGGTCATACTCCTCAATGCCAGTCAGATACAGCATGGAGATCTTCAATCAATTATAGAATTCAACATCAAAAGGCGATCTCTATCCTTAGCATCTTTATATCTTGAAACGGTAAAACCTCATCATTGCAAAATACGTAACCCAAGGCAGCCAAAGTATGTTACCATTAGCATCTGATAGTGATGTCCACATTATGAATGAAACAAGCACAATAAAAATGACATAAATAGCTAAAACTAAATGATGAACATGAGATCGCCTACACATATGGATGAAAACAACATGACTCAAAAGTCTGGCAAAGATAAAGCAGCATACCCTTCTCTGGACCACCACATGTTGGTAAAATGAGGCAATGAACTGCAGTCCATGAAAAGTGACACGATCTTAGCAAACTACAATTAACGAATCTATCTCGAGCATTGTGCAGTCCAAGAAAAGTGAGACGATATTAGCAAACTACAATTAACCAATCTATCTCAAGCATTGTATAGAGAAAAAAAGTTCACACCGAACATTGTGAAGAGCAACCTTGCATCTGAACTCTGAATAAAGAACTGCTCTTAGTTTGAACAAGATTGCGTTATTTTTTTGCTGAGAGCTTGCAAACAACCTCAAGAATTTATTTCCACATTCTAACCTATTGAACTGTTAGAAAGGTGAAGATTAACATATCGGAGTTCTTAAGGATTCCATAGGGCTAGACATACTAAGGCACAGAGATACCTGGGAACTCTTTGCAAGTTCAAGATTAAAATTGAAGGAAGGGCTCAAGGGACTGCCAGACCCTCCTCCATAGCCAATTGCACAACTCCAGTTCTGCAAGTTCTTATATTTTGCATTGGCTTCTTTCCCATCTGGTAGAAGTAGAGATTATGAAAAATAAAGAGCCAAAAAGACATCCTAGCATCTTCAATTTTCAGAGACATTTCTTCTAGTCTCATCCACATCGCATAGATATTATGCACATCCAAATCTGCCATATGTCTGATGGACCAAACTACACTCATGCATATCTGCCAGATATTCAGCTGCAATTACTCGACATACGTGCTCTATCGCCTTCACACCCACTAGATAATATTTCTGGAAAAGAAGTTCTATTTAGTGCTCCAGAAGAATAAGATACAGGACTGTCGGACAATGGATCTAATGCATTTAGACGACCAGTTTTAACTGCATGAACACACTTTACCACATTATAGATCATGCCCATGTTTTCACAAGGATACGTGCAGTAACATGTATGTATCTGCCTGATTTATAATATGTTCTTCATAGGTCAAACGTTCTTCATGTAATACTTTGGCTTAAACTAGCCTTACTACATGAAGAAGCCTTACATAGTGGCTCGTACTGAAGTCCAGCAGTTAGTCTTCCCATTTTGCTCACCAGCCATGCGGTCCTCGGCAATTCATCCTTCACTGTATCAGATACCAAAATGTAATGACCCTAATTTCACGTCAGTAAGCTGCACAGAAGTAATTAGACAAGTGACAATAACCCTTCTAAATGCAAACAAGGCAAGATCGCACAATTAACAACTACAAATCCTAGAATTTCCTCTCTCATGAAAAAGAGGGGAGTTAGTTAGCACCGATGACAAAGAAGATTAATAGGTTATTCTTTCAAAGTACTACCCTATTATCTCATCAAGATTGTCCATTTATCAGTTTTCTAGATGATGAACTTTCCCCAGACTTCAATTCCTCTCCTTCCCTGTTGGGAAGATACTACCAAGTATAGGAGAAAAATGTTTGGTAACTTAACAATGACAGAGTCAAATGTTGTTCCACTGCTTGCCACAACATAAGAAAGAAGTAGTTAACCAGTGACTACTAAAAAGATGTAATAACAGAAAAATGAAAACTGCAGAAAATAAAGCTATATATGTCAACTGTGGCATATGCTCGGAAAAATTTAGATTAGTGCAAAATGAGGACTTACCAGAAAATGGCATCAGGGTGGCACCCATGGACAAATTTCCTGAGCCGTATCTCAAGCCCATGACACCATAATCTTCTGACGATGCTCTGCTGGAGTAGAAATTAGTGTCAATAAAGATGTATCAATACGGTTTAAGCGAAATAAATTAAAATGATTCAACATGCTGAGGCCTCAACAAGTAACTGAGATGGTTTGTGTAGAACTTTACCTCTTTGCTGACAACAAAGGGAAAATGCCAAAAGCTCCAAACCCAAATCTAGGATAGTAAGCACATGATCTCACCTGCAAGATCCTTTGGGGCAGCAAGCACAGCAAAACTAAGCCTCATATTGTAGTCATGGAATGTAAACCCAAAGAACTAGTGATAGTAAATATTATCTTCAAGTAAGTTTTCTTACGGATCAGAGGTTGATACGAAAAGATCCATGAAGGTATGAGGATCATCCACATCGCTGCTCTTACAGAGACCATAAAAAGAAGATAGATTACCATGAGTAACTTTAGAACACATCCCACCATAATGAAGCATAGAACAGAAGAAAACTAATCACCTCTGCCATCGAAATAGTGCATTTCCTACTATTTGCTCTTCTGGATTATGATCTAATGGACCAGAAACCTATAAAAGTCAAGGATAAAGAAAGTGTAGCAGCAAGAATGTCCATAAAATCTTGCACATTACATGTGTAATATCCAGCCAACAGCGAAAATAACAAAGGATACAGTTGCCACCAAATCCACATGAGGATCATCAATTGGCTTTAACATAACTCTTGTGCTGAAATGTCTTGCATCCTCAAAATAGTCCTCAAATAAACATTTGAGAGCAAGCTTCCCGAATAACATATTGTACGAGGACTCCAACATTCTGCAACACCCAAAATATTCTTCATTTTCACAAATCGTTGAACAAGTCTCCAGATTGAAGTTGAACAAGTTACACTGGCAGACAGAAATTTATAGAACGAGAAGTGAATATCACAAAAGCTGGAAAAATCCACTGCGTATAAGTAGGCCGAGTACAAAACAATCTGGTACGACAACATTTAATTTGAAATCGTAACCAAGTCTATGGATCTTGCGCTTCTATCCTGTAATAAGAGGACAAACAAAATTGCTGAGGACCAGAGCAGCTGAAACGCAGGCCTTCATAAGCTATTAGCAATAAATTCTAAAACATACACAGGGAATAGAGCACGGCCTTGGCTATACCCTGTAATTGCGGTGAAATTAAGTTTGATTGGACAGAACACACCAATCAACAGTTGCAACCAGAGCTCACTAGTGAATTCTTTGACGATCCTCGATAACCACAAACATTTTAGCTAAACTAACGCAAACATAGACATCCCACCGATCAAAGAGAAAAACGAGCACCGGCGTCCGATTTCTGCCGATGGCTCTATAGAGCAACTAAATGTAATCGCCATGATGGAGCAAGTTCCACGAAACTCGCTAATGCGCCACCGAGAAAAAGAAAGAGATCAGGAACTTGCTGCGGGGAGACAGACTTTCGCAACGAGGTGCGAGCGAAGGAAACGGTCGCGCAGAGACCTGGTGCGGGCGGCGAGGGGAGGGAAGTCGAAGAGAGGCGGCACGAGTACCACCGGCGGCGGCGGCGGCGGTTCCTTGAACAGCCAATTTCCCATCTCGCCTCTTCCACGCTACCCGAGCTTGCGACGGCCCGTCGGCGGGGGTTATTCTTTTAGCTGGGAAATGGTGAGAAGAGGAAATGCGAAGAAGAAGAAGAAGAGGGAGACATAGGAGTGGAGGAGGAATTTTGTTGGAGGGGAGGGCGAGAGAGAGAGAGAGAGTCAGATGCCCGCGCATCTCTCTGCTCTTCAGAGAGAGACGGTTTCGAAGGCCACTACAACGGCGGCAACAGATGCCAGTGACGTGGCACTCCCCCTCAAGACTTCTTCACGGGTGACGTGGCCTCCTCTCGAAAGAACTATGTTAGTTTGCACACGGTTACAGAACGTGTCATCTTCAGTTCCTCTTAATTGAGAATCTCTTAATGCTTCAGCCAACAACGCTTATGCGTTGCCATGTTTC
>JAGKPW010000302.1:62500-83248 GCA_019926035.1 Melaleuca alternifolia
CCCCTTTAGCCCTCGTGATCGCTCCCCTACCTTTGTCTAGTTAGGTCGTCACGCCGTTCATTTGTCCTTTTCTAGTTGAGCATGTGAATGGGCATGAGACAATACATGTGCATGACATTGTTTAGCGCGGAAGTTGTAGTGGCGTGAAGAGATGTCAACACCGGAAACTCCGCCGCTCGTTCCTTCGCTCCAAAAGCATAAGACAGTTTAGTTTCATTGACATTGTAATAGATACAATAGCCCCCACTTCTCTTTTGGATTCCCTTTTTGCAGCGACAAATTGGCTTGTATCCGAAGAATGAAATTGGGTTGTCTCTTCTGCTCTTCTTGTAATTTTCGAGAAAAAGGTGTGATTTTCGAGTTTGTTTTGATTTTTTTTTGTTTTATTTTCCGTGATTGGATCGCTCCCCCTGCTTCAGTACCGCCATTTCGTCGGAAATGATCCCACAATCACAAGGACAGTCGCGAGGCAAAGTGAACTCTCCATATCGTTTTCCCATATCCCACCAACCTCGGATGAAGAGAGTCCTTCAATCACAGCTTTAGTTACTTCTAAGTCCGTGAAGAGCCAACTCGACTTGTGTTTTGGATAAATAAAAAGAAAAAAAAATCACTCACGTCAATTTCATGACTCAGATAAGATGCGGGTCAATTTCAGAATCGTAATCTGAACACGAAATCGTTCCCGACGTGGCGACGAGGGAAGTCGAATCTGTGGTTGCCGGGACTGAATGGCAAGGTGTATTCTCTTGTCTACCTCTAGATTAATCTCTTCCACCATGGTTGGTTTTAGATTTGGATAGAGAACAAAGAGGAAGAGGGTTTCCAGCCGTCAGCGTTGGCTTTCCAACAGAAGGTTCTGATTGGCTGGCCTTCCTAATTTCTGGTCGGGCCCGTCTTCGTAATGGCAAGCGACTAAACCAAATTGAACTTTTCCTTCGCCTCTGCTTTCTCTGCGAAGCAACATGATGTCAGGACCACCGCCCCGTTCCGGTTCCTGTCCGTTGTCCATTCAGTTTTTATTACGACACATAACGTTGTCGTCGGCCCCCATTGGCCACGACTCGATTTGAATGGACGACGTTTCGGAAATGGTGAAAAGGAAGGATCGCTCTCGTTTCCCGGAAAGTTCGTGACCCACCTAACCCATCGATTCCTTCGATTCTCGACGCTCCTTTTTTCTTTCTTTTTTTTTTCTTCCCAAGTTGGGTGGTGAGAATCTCTTGGGGAAGATCATGGTCCTGTGGCTAATGAGCAAAAGGGCGGAGGGAATGAACCTGGTTCATGGCCCGAGATCCGCTCACCCCTTTGACCATTGTAGGGACACCCTCCAAGCACTTTTTGAAACAGAGCTTGTGGCCTTGAAAATTTAGAGCTTCGGCCTTCAATCCTATTAAGCGATCAACTAGCTCTTTATCATCGCGATTACTTAGTAGGAGTGATCTATTTTGTAATGTGAAATTGAAAATCAAATTGGATGGGATCGATTCCCATTCAATAATCGACACTTTCTTAATTGGAGTATACTAACTCATTTTGTAGATAAACAAATTTCTTATGTTGGTATTTGATATTTTTAGACTTATCTTTTTGCTAAGTACAAGTGGATTTCTTACTTAATGTGAGAACTTAGCATGAGGCCCTTATTCCATCATGAGGCCCTTAGTCTCTTTTTGAATTATGCTCTTGATTTTGGTGTTTATCTTTAAATGTGAGTATAAATTTTACATTTCTTCTATCCTTGATGTAGTTTTAATAAAGCATACACATTTCGAGGCCAGTTTCCAAGGTTGGATTGTGATTGGTGCTTACTCTCGTCAAAGAGAGATGACAAATCGCCATATTTCTTATACGGGTAGTCCTCAATTAGTCAATAAGTTGTGTGAAAATAATTGAAAGTCTTTAAAATATTTTGAATCATCTTTTTAAGAACGAATAAGATATTGAGTAGTTTCTGTAAGAAAATTATTTCAATCGGACTTGAGTTGTCCTTCTTTAACTTTAGTATGATGAATAACATGTTAAGAGCCTGTACAATTACTGTCGAGTTTACGTGCAACCTTCCATTCTAACTTCTTTTCTTTAGGACAAATTTGCCGAGGAGACGAACAATTTGGAACAGTTAAAACTGAAAAAAGGACAAGAAAAGAATAAAAAAAATGGCGGCGCACATGGCGCGAACTTTAAGAATGGTGGAGGGCGCTCCGGTTCTGTTCTAAAAAGGAAGGGTGTGGCGTCTCGGTATTGTAGGATTCCCACCTCTCTTCCCCCTTCGTTTCTCTTCCTCTGAGTACTCTCACAATCTTTCCTTAATTTCTTCGAGCGCATCGAAATATCCTCGGTTTTCTCCCTCGTCACACTTCTCTCGTGGGACTTCGATAGTCGTTGGTCTTGGTCTGGTTCTTGCCCAGAGTTTTTCTTTACGTCAAAAGCTAAGACAAGGAGGAGAAGAAGAAGAAGAAGAAGAAGAAGAAGAAGAAGAAACCCTTTGGTAAGTAGTTCCTTCGTCATCTTCTTCTCGCGATTTTGGAATCTGGGAATGTTCGTTCTGGGTTTGAATTTTGTCCCCGGTTAGTGGTTGCTTGGTTGATGGATTTACGGATCTTTCTGCTTTATACGAGCTTTCGTGCTGGGAGCCCGCTTATCTTTTTTCCTCTTCTTCTTCTTCTTCTTCTTCTTGTTTTTGTTTTTGAGGTCTATGCTTTTCCCGTTGCTCATTGGGTCTTTCTCTCTTCATATATATTCTCTTTGATGTGAAAATGGGTCATGTTTGATTACGAAATTGTAAATTTAGTTTATATATGCTCGCTCTGGGGAGTTTCATATGTATTGTGAGGAGACGAGTCAATTGAAGAAGAACGATCTATTCCTCCAGGAGAAACAACATGGTGTAAAGGAATATTGTCTCAAAATTTCCCTTGGTGTCATTATTCTCGTTTTTGTTTGCAGAGCTGGGGTGGGGGATGATTTCATATATGCAAATTCTATAAACGTAAAAGTACCCTTCTTCAATATACTATTTCTGTCTGTGGCGGGTCCTCAAAGCTGACCATGGATGTCTGAGTGAAAAGAACATGATACCCTGTTGTGTTTATGATTTGGGGGCTTTTTTCCATATATATATATATTTTATGTTTCCTCAGATTCTATTCTTTCTTATATAGCAGAACTGCAATGACGACTGTTCTTCCGGCTGGAAGTGGCACTTTGCACTATAGCGTGACAATCTATAAGGGGCAACACTTTCGTCGAAATTCTTGGGTCTCAGTTGCAGCATTTAAAAGATGCATGCCGAAAGATCTTTCGTGGTAACTGGCAAGAACTAGATATGCGCATGTTCTAATTTCGCAGTACATTTTAACTGTTCTTTCACTTTTGATTTGGAAAATAATCCAATGGACTAGAAGAATACTCAAACTGGTTTGGACAGTGGCAATGCCTATGTAAATATAAACTATAGAGTGGTGTCTGGTTGGTTCACCTCTTTGGTGCTGCATCAATGAGTGGCATAGAAGAAACTTGAATAGAGAGATTTTAATGATTGGATTTTCTTGGCATGTTGCTTCTCATCATTATATTGTGGGAATTTTCTCAACCCAATGGTATGTCTTCTTCAATTTGCAGGTCACATGGGGTATCAAGATCCTTAAAGACCCAGAGATATAAGTTTTCTCGTTTCCCATTCTATGAAAGCTGGAAACCAAGTTCTGTTAATTCGTGCTTAGAAGATGGTTCTACAAAATTTTTTGATTTTGTGGTCATTGGAAGTGGGGTGGCTGGCCTTCGCTATGCTCTTGAAGTGGCAAAACATGGATCTGTTGCTGTAATTACTAAGGCTGAGCCTCATGAGAGCAACACAAATTATGCTCAGGGCGGCGTTAGTGCTGTGCTCTGTCCTTCAGATTCTGTAGAGAGCCACATGCGAGACACAATTGTTGCAGGTGCTTATCTATGTGATGAGGAGACTGTTAGGGTAAGTGCCAAGATGGACGACTGATCATCCTCTTGTTTCACTATGAATTCTGATTTCTTAGATTTGAGAGTTTATATAGACAAGTTTCAATGGTCTTCCTGTGAATTTCTCTACGTGGTCTGTTCAGGTACATTTAAATCTAGAGAGTAAATGGTAAGATACCAACGGGTTTTGAAGCTGCTCTTACTATACAAGCTTATAAAATGCAATTAAGTACCACAACCTCTTCTCTCTTAGACATTGCAGCACTGGTTGGTCATATGGCCATTGAGACACTTATGCTGATTAGCTGAGGCAAATATTGGGTTTTGTACACTCTCGACGATCATCTCTGTTGAATTCAGGATAATTGACAGATCCATAGCCTGGGAATGACTAGGCACTGACAGGCAAATGACTGAGGAATGTTAACATTGTTTCTTTCTCCTCCCAGGTTGTTTGTACAGAAGGACCTGACAGAATTCGAGAATTGATTTCCATGGGAGCATCATTTGATCATGGGGAGGATGGGAACCTGCATCTAGCAAGAGAGGGGGGACACTCGCATCACAGAATTGTTCATGCTGCTGATATGACTGGGAGAGAGATTGAGCGGGCTTTGCTTGAAGCAGTTGTAAATGATCCCAACATTTCTATGTTTCAACATCATTTTGCGATTGATTTACTCACCTCTCAGGTTTGCTTCACTCTTTTCCTTCTCCTGAATGGTTTCTGCCATGGACCGTATGATTGTGCTTTTCGGCACATCCTTCACTTTGAGTAACTGATTTGTAAAAACACAGGCAGGCATTAAATGTTGATACCACGAGGAATTTTGGAGTCTCACTTTCATGAATACTACCACTAATGCATAAAAGTTTTGCCATTGCAGGATGGTTTTGAGACAGTTTGTCATGGCGTTGACACTTTAAATACTGAAACTCTGGAGGTTGTGATAAAGTAAATTCACTATCCATGTAGAATCACTGGAAGGTTTCCCATTATAACATGAACAATTTCTTTTTTAATCTTTCAGGTAGTGCGGTTCATTTCGAAGGTGACTTTGCTTGCATCAGGCGGGGCTGGACATATATATCCAACAACTACAAATCCTCCGGTATATGTTTTCTGCCAAGCTTCACCTTATCTACATTACCATAATAAGCTTAGAACGTGTATAATAGTTATAATTTTCATGTGTCCCTGATTCTTGTGCCTCTTCTTCTCTCTTTTAAGTGTTCTTGATCTCAGCAAGATGTGGATTTGGTGCCTGCTATCATGCTTGCATCAAATTCTAAAATTTGGACGCAGAATCATATAAAACTTTGTACTTGGGTTTTTGGTGGTCCGGGATGCTACTTCTTGCAAATGTATCTCAAGTTGACTCATGAAGACATATCCAATAAGCCTTTCTGATAATTATTAGGAAATCTTTGATTCTCTTGCATCCTGGCTATAGCTTGTCATGCTAGAATTTAAGGGTTGTGAATGCAAGTATAGGAGCAAACTAAGAGTGTGCACTAATCTGCTTGTAAGCTTTGTTCTGCCGCCTGATAGTATATGTAGAGATAGTGTGAGGAAACGTTGCTTTGTAGAACATAATAGTTGAAGAGTAGTAGAAATAGGATTCACCTCTTCCTCTGTTTGATTGATTTGCCTAGATTTTCTATCATTTCAGTGGTAGTAAATTCACCTAAAGTGCTGTGAGTATGCATCCTCTCTTTTAGATATCATACCAAGTACAGTTTGTAGCTCATAATTGAATTACTGGAGAACGAAATTATGTATCAACTGAATACGAAACTATCCTTTATACGTAGATTTGGGATGAGCGAGATTAAGTCAATTAATTATCTTTTACTTTCAGGTGGCCACTGGAGATGGGATAGCCATGGCTCATCGGGCTGAGGCTGTGATTTCGAATATGGAGTGAGTGTATACTTGCTAACTGCTGCTATTGATATACATATAGAGTGCCTTAATGTGTTGTCATTTATATTTCAGCTGTGGATTTTTATGAATATCATACTGATCATAAATATAACAATTTCCACACGATTGAAGATCGAGAACCAAAATCCTCAGGCATTGCTTACCAACAGTATAATTCCTAGAACATATATTTGGAACCAAAAGTGTAACTTGCTGGGATTCTGATAGAAAAAATACTAGGGGCATTTGGCTTTTTGACTTCCATTGTGACCTGCTACTGTGTGTATAGTATTTGGTGGCTCTGACTTTGTAAATTATGAATTTTGTATGGTGTGTTCTTAATGTCAGGAAAGTCTAGCCACAAATTTGTTGTTATGCACTCCACATTTTCGACTGTGATTTTGACATTTTCATATATATTTCAACTCAAGTACCATGGTCACAAGATAAAAGTCTCTTTTCTGGCTTTCCATTGGCTTTGGAACCGATGCTGTACTTGTGCTTAGGGAAGTATTTATGTACTTTTGCAGGTTTGTGCAGTTCCATCCTACTGCCTTAGCAGACGAAGGGTTGCCCATTAAACCAGAGAAGAGCCGGGAAAATGCTTTTCTCATCACCGAAGCTGTCAGAGGTGATGGCGGAATCCTTTACAATCTGGCCAAGGAAAGGTTCATGCCTTTATATGACGAGAGAGAAGAGCTTGCCCCAAGGGACGTGGTTGCGAGAAGTATTGATGATCAGCTCAAACAACGGAACGAGAAGTATGTGCTTCTCGACATAAGTCACAAACCCAGAGAGCAAATTCTAGCACATTTTCCTAATATAGCCGCTGAGTGCCTCAAGTACGGTCTAGACATAACCATCCAGCCAATTCCCGTGGTTCCCGCTGCTCACTACATGTGCGGTGGGGTCCGTGCTGGACTTCAAGGGGAGACCAATGTGAGCGGCCTTTATGTGGCCGGTGAGGTTGCTTGCACTGGACTGCATGGAGCGAACAGATTGGCAAGCAATTCTTTGCTCGAGGCACTAGTGTTTGCTCGAAGAGCTGTGCAGCCCTCAATAGATCACATGAGCCAGTCCGACTTTTATGTTGGCCCATCGAGTCGGTGGGCACGGCCTGTCATGCCCTCTTTCCTCCGGAGCAGCATCATGGATGACGTTTTGAACGTTACAAAGCAAGTGAGGAAGGACCTGCAATCTATCATGTGGGAGTATGTAGGTATCGTTAGGTCCACCACGAGATTAGAGAGCGCAGAGGAAAAGATCCATGAGTTGGAGAATCAGTGGGAGAAATCCTTGTTTCAGCGAGGATGGGAACCAACTATGGTCGCACTCGAGGCCTGTGAAATGAGGAATCTCTTTTGTTGCGCGAAGCTGGTGGTGAGCAGTGCCCTGGCCAGGCATGAGAGTCGTGGCCTACATTACACAATCGATTTCCCTCATGTGGAGGAAAGTATGAGGCTCCCAACAATAATTCTCCCGTGTTCGACCCTCAATACTACATGGAGTTCGCGGCAACTGCACAAGCAGCCAGTTTTATAACTGGTGCAGATTTAATTCTCCTTGATGCTATTCTTTTTTTTTTTTTTCATTTTTCATTTTTAGTCCCTAGATTCATTGGTTAGGGGCTGCTATTTATTCAAGCTAGAATTTGTATTTAAAAGTCTCATAGAAGAAATGAATCACAGCAAGGTAATCTTTCTGGTTGTTTTTTCACTCTCGATAAGTATTGATTTGATTGCAACTGAAAATGGAGTATTGGATTGACCTCAAAGAAATGCCTCATGATGAATAATCCTCTGTTCTACATTTATGAAGATGTATGTGTATGCTTTCCTGAAAGTTTTGCGGACCGGTTTTTCTTTCTTTGAACTGATAATTTTCCACATGTGCTTCTTGTTTTGACGCGACTGACGTTGTGCGCTCTCCTTTTTCCTGCTTCGAACCATTTATGTCACCAGCCTGACTTCAGAGTCGATCCCTTACCTTTGAGTTGAGATAACGTATTATTCTCCGATGTTGCCCGAACTTTGTCGGGCCGAGGGATTTTGCACAAAGGCGCAGATCAAAGTGTAAGTATCTTAATTAGATTCTTGAATTAGCTAAATTAAGTCTGAGGGTGGTTAGTTCACTAAAACTCCAAACTGTTTTAGTTCATGAGAAGGACGGAAGTTCTGTTGACATGAAAAATAGGTAAATTCAATTCCTTCCTTACCTACCGATAGTTGACTTATCATTGCATTTTAATGCATTATCGTGTTCCATGCGATGCATTAGACAGAGAAACTCCATATCACCATTGCGTGCTCTCTCTGGTAAACGGATTCTGATTTCGACACTTTCGTGCGATCCACATTGATCCTCACCGACTCGAACCTGTTGTGATCGATGACCTCTTTACGTTTTTGAATTTGAAATTTCCCCAACTTCCATTGCTGTTTTTGTTTTTATTTACTTTTTTTTTTTTTTTAAGTTTCGGCTCTGTACGACTGCATTGCCATCCTCCCTCCCCTGCTCACTCCCTCACTGCGTCTGCTAACGGTCACTGTCGAAATTTCAAACATTATGATCGTCATCTTCATTTCTCTCCATTACACTCTTGAGTCTCTATTAAAGGCAAATGCTTTTATTAAGCTTCTCTTCCTTTACCTTTGAGCTCTGTGATTCGCCATCCGATATGTATTCTTCAGTCAGACTACCTTCCCTCTGCTTGGTGCTGATGCGGCTGCTTGGAGCTGTTGCTGCCGCCGGTGATCCTATGGGATGCGAGTTCCTGGCGATTTTCAACTTTGGTGACTCGAACTTGAACACCGGAGCGACATCTGCCGCGCTGTCTGAGATCACTGCCCCCTATGGTGAGACCTTCTTCGGACATCCTGCGGGGAGGTTCTGTGATGACCGTCTCATCATTGACTTTATCGGTGAGTTAGCTCACTAGTGATTTCCTAGCAAAAATGGTGAACGTAGACCAGCCGCTGTTGCTCATCCTCTGTTTTTTGGTGCAATTCAAGTTCTATGGTACAACGTTTAGGAGTCTTTGCGTCCTTATCTCTTATTTTATTACCAGACCAAGCTCCTTGCAGTCCAATGGTTGATAACATATTGTCAGTCATCTGATCTTTTAGCCAAAAGGTTAGTAAGGTATAAAATTCTGTCAGTCATATAATTGAGGGAGCGCAGCAGGGTAGTAACATCGAACGATCACATTCAGTTTGTGTTGGCCATGGCTTCTGTGTGTAATTTAATCTCAACGTGCCCCGCACAGCAGAAAAAGTAGCATCCTAGAGAGATTTTGGCAGCATAGATCCATTTGAAATGAATGATCACCTCTATTGTGTGAAAAGCTTTAGCTATATATTGTATTTCGTGCGTACTCTATGCACTTTTGAATTGCTTCCAAGTGCAACTGTTGATGGTTTCTGGTGCCTGTTGTTGAGATACCAACGTGATAAGCCTCTGCCAAATCAGCCCCGTCTTACATTCAGCTACCACTTCTTGAGTATGCTATAAAGTGGTGTAAGTGAAAGCTGCAATTTGACCTTTTGAGCTTTTAGTTGATAATTTGGATTACTCCTATCTAAAAGCTTTCTTACCTTCTACATTCGAACAGTATTTCCACTGATACTATTTTCTGCAGCTGAAGATCTTAAATTGCCATATTTGGGTGCATATCTTGACTCCATTGAAACAAATTTTAGACACGGTGCCAACTTTGCGACTGGTGGATCATCCATTCAGCCTGGTGCCTACAGTCCGTTTAATCTTGACATTCAGATATCACAATTCACGAGGTTCAAATCCTCTGTCACTGACCTTTATAATCGGCTCAACCTTATCACAAAATCTAAATATCTAAAAATTTTCCCTCTCTTTTTTATATTGATATTGAAAAATGGAAAAACCAAATGTGTTTTTTCAGTCACAAAAGCCAAAATTTTGGACAAATTGGAACCATTAACTATTAAATGTGACTGTAAATTCATGAGTCAGAAGAAATGGTTCGATCCCTTTTTTTTTTCTCGAACAGAGAAATCTGTGAATCGGGTCCTAATGCATATAGATACAAATGGCCCTTCTATCTTGTTTTGCCACTCATTTTTGATCGTTCGATCACAATATTCTTCATAAATCTCTCCAGTGAGATTCCTTTGTAGACCTCTCTGCAAATAGTTTTGCTTATGTGAGACTACATGTCATTTGGTTATGTAATATTATTGATAATGACTTCGGATTGGCAAATTTGGATAGCAGAAAAGACCTCAGCTCCTTACACTTGTGACATGGGAAAGAATGATCAGGCGTATGTTTTCCAAGATACAACAATGGAGCAAAAGACCTCAGCATTTCGTTACAGCTTGCCTAGGCCTCGAGACTTCTCAAAGGCTCTTTACACTTTTGACATAGGACAGAATGATCTTGTGTACGTTTTTCAAAATAAGACGATGGAGGAAGTCATGGCCTCCATCCCCGATATTTTGAGCCAGTTTTCTCAGGCAGTGCATGTAAGCAGCAGACTCGCTAATAATTACTGTAAGTTTTCAAACTACTCACTCAGCTTCATGTCTCAGCAACTGTATGAGAAAGGGGCCAGAGTGTTCTAGGTACATAATACTGGCCCCATCGGCTGTGTGCCATACACTGTCATATCTACCAGTCTAAACCCGGTAGTCTGAATCAGAATGGATGCGTAAGGCCTCAAAACGAGGTGGCTCAAGACTTCAACAAGCAGCTCAAGAACAGGATTCTACAGCTAAGAGCACAACTTTTGGGGGCTGCGTTCACCTATGTTGATGTGTATTCAGCAAAATATTCTCTGATTAGTGAAGCAAAGGATCAAGGTGATTCCGCTTTTTTTTTCTCTTGCCTACTGAATAGGAGCAAAGTTTGGATAGTTTTTGAATCTGTCTCGGCATTAGTTTAGTGGAATGCAAACCTTGATCCGAATCCAATGTATGTGCCACTGTGGTGCAGGTTTCCTTGATCCGTCTACTTTTTGCTATGGCAGTTAGTATGGCTACCATATTGATTGTGGCAAGAAAGCCATGGTAAATGGGACTGTGTATGGCAATCCTTGTGAGGATCCATCCAAGCAGATAAATCGGGATGGCTTTCACTGCACAGAGGCAGCCAACAAATGGGTTGCAAGCCAAATCCTCGGTGGCTCTTACTCTTATCCTCCAGTTTCAATTAGGAAGTCTTGTCATGCTTCAAAGAATCCATGCCACCAAGTGGGTTGAGAACCAGCATTAGTTTCTTAAGAGTTACCATACATGATACATCCCCGCAGTATTTTACTTTTTAATATGACATGCTAGAGTTGCATGCAGTTATTCTTCAGAGATGCTTATATGTGAAATTTAACCACGTTTAGACATGCATCCCGTACGGTCACAGAGTGATCATTGGATTTATCACAACGTCATCATTGGGTTTATTTCTTTGAATTCTCATGAATGTATGCCACCAAGAGAAATGGATTATGAAACGGTTCAAAAGCCACCGCACTGCCTTTGATTTGTTGCAGTCAAATGTTTGAGAAGGCCAGAGAGATGTACGACATGGATTGTACCGGTTTCTCTAGCATTACGGAAGGTGAGACCAGAGAGATAGATGGTGTGGATTGTATAGGGATGGTCTATCACTGCCATATTTTCTGTGACAAGGCGTTAAGTGGTTGGCATATGGAGACTGAATGACCAATTCCGATGACATCTTATTCACAAGTTCTAAGCATAGCCGGTGGCCTGTGACATCGGTTCCCCTCTTTCCTTCACGACACATTTCCAACTAAGCTCCAAAGCACTCTGACGGGGATGGAATGTGGTAGGACATACTATCCAGTACTTACATGGAAAAAGAAAATCAACATTGAATAATGTTATCTTAATACTTGATGCTACCCCAGGACGAGTGGAAAAAAATAGGTTGACTTCTCCAGCATGTTACTGAACACAAACACTTCTTTCTGAAAGTTTCTGAAACCAAGGCTTTCTTTTTAGCTGATGTCTTCATCATTCTCCTAGGACCTCTTTGGAAACCTCTCTCGGACGAGGCGGGGGCACTATGTTTTTTCCGGCACTTACTCTCATTTTCTCAATGATTGTTTGGCATATAGACATTCTCCTGTGATCTCTCATGAGCCCTTGTCTCTCTGGGTCTGCCCTGCATGCCGATACCTCTATTCCAGTCAGCAGTTAAGGTTCATGTCGTCTTTTTGTCTATATAAACCCCCCGGTGCACCACCAACACTAAATTTTTCACCTTGCTATCGAAGCTTCCTTTTACATACTCTCTCAATTCCATTCCTTGCAAAAATAGAAACAGTTTGCTGATATATTTCCTGAGGCTCATTGCCATTCGCTTCCCCAAAACGGTTCATGCTAAACATATGGTTTGCAGTATTCTTTCATCAACAGAGGATACAGATATTTCTAGAGGACACTCGTTTGTTTATATGTTTGAGAGAAAACATAAGAGATTTGTACTGTTGACGTATCTGAATCATAAGAGATTTGTACTGTTGACGTATCTGAATCACCCTTCATTCCAATACTCGCTTTGTCATGCTGAGGAGTTCGGAATGGATCATCCTGTGGGTGGCCTCTTAATCCCTTAGAGTTTGTAGGTTGATTATTTCTCGTGAGAATTGCTTCTACCAGGACATCATTGCCATAACATCACTGACAAGGATGATTTTGACCTCTGTTAAAACTGAAACTTTCTCAAACAGACGCGAAGCTGACCACATAAGCTTCCATTTAATATCCCCGTTAAATTGCTGACATCTGAACACACTTGTTAAGCGACTTGTCGGACATGGAAATTCAACTTAAATGACAGCTTAAAGACTCCACATTGTTTTAAGGAAGCCAAATCTCGAAAAAATGAACTGAGATTGTGAATTAGGAGAAGATTGAATATGCTTGATGGACATAAGGTAAGGAAGAATCTGCAAGGCTTCATAGACTGTTCGCTCAAGAATGAGTATCCTATGGACTCGACACATTCCATTAGAGAGCTTGCAGAGGGATCTGTTGCCGACACCTGAATGCTCGGCCCGAGATGGCCGAAATCTCACGTTTCTTTTGGAGATCTTCTCTTCCTTGCAGAGCGGGGACCCGTCGGACGAGCTTAAATTTCCAAGACAACTTCGTTGGTGGAAGCGCCATTTATGCTGGATTTCCGCGTTTCGAATCCACATCACACGAGTCGCTTGTCCCGTATGATTTTATGTCGGTAATTTAAAGGCTCGATATTGGATAGAAGTTTGACGTTTCTTATGATACGACAAATGATTTGGTGCAGATATGCCTCTGCGTTTTTGAGGGCATCCGTTGTTTTTATGTACTCATTCACAGTGTTTTGGCTCCACAGGACTGCAAGCGGCAGCCTCGTCAGCTGCTTGCGGGAAGACAAGATTTCATCACTCAACGTGGGACTCCACCCTCGTCCTCGCTCGCTCGCTTACTCACTGCGTCTGGTACGGAACACTGTCGAAGTGTCAAACCATTATCATCCTCATCTTCATTACTGTCCATACATATATATATATATGTATATCTTCAATCATTTCCTCCATGTCAGGACACTCCCAGTCTCTCTCTATCAAAGCAAGTGCCTTGGTTAACTACCTCGTGAACCGCCGTCCTATATGTATTCTTCAGTCGGACCATCTTTCCTCTGCTTAGTGCTGATCCAGCTGCTCGGAGCTCTCAGCGGTGGCGGCCCGGCGGGATGCGAGTTCTCGGCGATTTTCAACTTTGGCGACTCGAATTCAGACACTGGAGCGATATCTGCTGCGCTGTCCGAGGTCACCCCGCCCAATGGTGAGACCTTCTTTGGGCATCCTTCCGGCAGGTTCTGCAATGGCCGTCTCATCATCGATTTCATCGGTGAGTTGGCCCAGTTAGTAATTTCCTGGCAAAGAAGGTGAATGTAGACCGTCTAGTGTTGTTCATCCTCTGTTTCTTGGTGCAATTAGCGTTCTATGGTTCGACGTACCAGGCCAGACCCTTGGCAGTCCAGTGATTGATAAAGTTTTGCCAGTCATTTGATCTTTTAGCCAAAAAGCCGAGTAAGGTATAGAATTCTGTCAGCCATGTCATTGAGTGAGCCCAGCAAAGTACCAATTTGGAATGAACACATTCAGTTTGCATCGGCCGTGGCTTCCGCGTGTAATTTACTCTCAGCATGTAGTTTGCAGCATAGCATCCTGTAGAGATTTCGTGGTACAGACGTTCTCGCCATTTATATCTTTGAAATGGATGTTCACCTCCATCGTGCGAAAAGCTTGGCTTATGCATCGTCTTTCTTGCATACTCTATGGTCTTTTGAACTGCTCTCAACTGCAACTCTTGATGGTTTCTGGTGCCGGTTGTTGAAATACTAACGTGATAAGTCTCAGCCAAATCGGCCCTGCCTTAAAGTCAGCAACCACTTCTTTAATATGCTATCAAGGTGTATTGAAAGCTGCAATTTGACCTTTTGAGCCAGTAGTTGAAATTCGGAACTGCTCCTATCAAAAAGCTCTTTTACCTTCTATTAGTTGAACTTCATGTCCGGTAATACTGTTTCGTGCAGCTGAAGATCTTACATTGCCTTATTTGAGTGCATATCTAGACTCGGTTGAAACAAATTTTAGACAAGGTGCGAACTTTGCGACTGGTGGCTCGTCCATTCGGCCTGGTGGCTACAGCCCCTTCCATCTTGGCATTCAAATATCGCAGTTCGTGAGGTTCAAATCTCGTGTCACTGACCTTTATAATCGGCTCAACAATTCTGGTGAGTTTCCTTCGTGTACCTCTCTGCATATAGTTCTGCTGACGTGAGACCTCATCTATGTTGTTTAGTTCTGTAATATTGTTGCTGATGCCCTTAAATTGGCAAATTTGGACAGCAGAAAAGACCTCTACATTTAGTTACAGATTGCCCAGGCCTCAGGACTTCTCCAAGGCTCTTTACACTTTTGACATAGGACAGAATGATCTTGCATACGGCTTTCAACACACAACGGAGGAGCAAGTCGTAGCATCCATTCCCAATATTTTGAGCCAGTTCTCTCAGGCAGTGCGTGTAAGCAATAGACTCGCTCAATAATTACCACAACTTCTTAAAATTCTGACACTCATTGATCCCTTTGTCTCAGCAACTCTATGAGGAAGGAGCCAGAGTGTTCTGGGTACATAACACCGGGCCCATCGGGTGCTTGCCATACTCTATCATATATGACCAGTCTAAACCCGGTAATCTGGATCAAAGTGGATGTGTAAGGCCTCAAAATGAGGTGGCTCAAGACTTCAACAAGCAGCTTAAGCACAGGATTCTACAGCTAAGGGCACAGCTTTCAGCAGCTGTTTTCACATATGTTGATGTGTATTCGGCCAAATATTCTTTGATTAGTGAAGCAAAGGATCAAGGTAGCTGCATTTCCTTTTTCTCTTGCCTATTATATGATGGTTGGTGAGTCTGTCCTGGCATTAGTTTAATGATTGCAGCACTGTGGTGCAGGTTTTGTTGATCCATCTAGTTTTTGCTGTGGCAGTTACTATGGCTACCATATTGATTGTGGCAAGAAAGCTATAGTAAATGGAACAGTATATGGCAATCCATGTGAGGATCCATCGAAACACATAAGTTGGGATGGCATACACTACTCAGAGGCAGCCAACAAATGGGTTGCAAGTCGAATCATCAGTGGCTCTTTTTCTTACCCTGCTGTTTCAATTAGGAAGTCTTGTCATGCTTCGAAGAATCAAGTACCGCAAGTGGGTCGAGAACTAGGTTAATTTCTAGGGAGTTATCATACATGATACATCCCAGCAGTATCTTACTTTTGGATATGACATGCTAGAGTTGGAATGCAGTTATTCCTCAGAGATGCTTATATGTGAAGACTATGTTTAGATAAGTATTCCGGTAAGGTAACAGCATAATTATTTGAATTTATTTTCTCTAAAATCTCATGTTTGTATGCCACCAAGAGAAATTGAATATGGAACGGTTCAAAAGCCACTGATGGCCTTTGAGTTGTTGTAGTCTAATGTTTTAGTGAGGCCAGAGAGATGGGCGACATGGATGGTGCATTAACAGCCTAAATAACTGCCATATTTGCTGTAATAGGACATTAACAGGTAGGCATATGGAGTCTTAGCGACCAATTCCGACAACATCTTATTTACATGGTTCTTATAGTCGGGGGCCTGCAACATGGGTTCTCCTCTTCCGTTCACATAGCGGATTTTCCAAATAAGTTTGAGAGCACTCTGACGGGGATTGAATGTGCAAAGACATATTATATTATAGTAACTACATGCAAAAAAAGAAAATAAACAATGGAGTAGTGTTATCGTAATTCTTGATGCCACCGCACAGCTGTGCAGAAAAATTGGTTGACGTCTTGAGCATGTCACTGAATACAAACCCGTCTTTCTTAAGCCGACTGAGCTTTCCATGTTACCTGATCTCTTCATAATTCTAGTAGGAACTCTTTGGAAACCTCTCTCGGAAGAGGCGGGGCACTATGTTTCTTCCGGTACTTACTCTTATTGTCTCAACGGGTTTTGCAAATAAAATGCTCTTTAAATTGTACCCACACAGAACAATATTTAATTTTTTGGGTAGCGGAATACTAGAATTTCCCTTCAAGCTTTGGATTGTAGTACTAGTCATTTCAATTACTGCATATCAGCATTGCTGATTCAAGTCTTTGAGTGGAACTCCATTACACGTTGTCTGCCAGTACACATGTATCTCAGTATATTATCACACTTAAAGCTGCATAAAACGGACTGTTCTAATATGATGTTCGTCAGCTTTAAGATCTGAAAGCTCAGTTAATTTCCCTCTTGCAGAATGGTGGTTAAACATAATCCACTGGTTACTGAGATTTACTATGCTCAGCTTGCAGGGTGGCATAAAATAATTACACGGAAGAATATTACAGAAAATTGTAATATTACAGAAACCTCTTTACTTCTCTAACTGCATCTTGCTATGAATGAAAATTGTAATCTCTAGGAACATTGGCCAGGAATAACTAATATAGTGTACAGCCACTTGACAGTTGTTTTCTTAGAGTAGAAACTTATCAAAGTTGCTGCAGATTTGGTGTACCAAGAAGAGAAAATGATGCATTACCCCTTTTCAGTCCACACTTCACATATGCAAGTAGGAATGAGTCAATGACAAGAACTTTACTCAGCTCTCCAAACACCAAGTACATGACTGAAATGTTTGAAGCACACTAGAATCCAATATCCACAAGTAAAACCGGACTGGTTTGCTGCCGTGGCATTATTCATCCAATTTTGCCAGCAGGGACCTAACAAAGAACAGTCCATTTTCCTCCATAAACTATACATTACACCATGGTTATATACGTACATTCAATTGTCAAAGTACTCTGATCATGTCATCTTTTATAGTGTCGGTATTGGTGTCAAGTAAGGTTTCTAGTCGCCTGGATTTCCTGTTCCTGACTTTGCCTGCTTCTTTCAGAAGCTCAGATAGCCTCCGCCTTTCATCTTCCACATCAGGGTTTGCTGTTCCGAGTTTCTCCTCCCTCATTCCGACAACATACTCCAAAATCTGGATTGCGTCGTCCGATCTTATATGCATTGAAATGAAAGTGAGTGAAATGGCATTAAAGAGAGCAAAGAACTTGTGTAAAGTTTAGGTTGAAAACATAGTTGGATGCTCTTGAAAATATGATCACATCTTGGGCCAACTTCATCAAAACAACAGGACCTAAATGCAATTGAGCACAAATTAAACGCTCCCTGCTCTATGTTAAAGAATTATTAAGCTACATTTTATATAATATTTAGTTACTTCCATTCATATTTGAAAATTGTTTCGAAACTTGGTGTTACAATCAGCTCTGGCGGTGAAATCCTATTAAACCTGTCCTGCCAAAATATTGAAATTCCAGCTTCCACTGATGAGGACAAAAATTACCAACTGAAGAAGTAAGAACTCAAAATAACATAGACCAACCATAATAGACAATTATAATGATGCCAAATATGGAAAAGTGATCTTACTCTGCTAATTATTAACAGTAGGAAACCTAAATTATCTGTACCTGCCCATCGCGTCATATGTGCCGGCTAAATTGCTGTAGACACCCAAGGTATCGGGGTGATAAGGCCCATATTCCTTCTCCATAATATCCCTTGCTTCTTCAAACAATTCCGCAGCCTCATTTATGGCATAACGCTGGACGCAGGCAAGGCCAAGTTGGTTCACAGAAATTCCAAATAGAGCAGATTTTTTCTCACCACTGGCACGGAACTTCGAAACGGCTGTCTTCAGAGTGCCGTAGGAATCGGCATAGTTACCCATCATGTAGTACATGACTCCCATCTGGGACTCTATTCCTGCAACTATGCTCTGCTTTCCTGGGGCATTCCCATATATTCTCAAAGCCTTCTTAAGTAACTTCAGTGCCCGCTCCAACTCATTCATGGATTGATAGATGGCAGACACATCAATCAACCCATTAGCTATCTCCTCCACAGGTATCCCAGGATTGGGTTTCCCGTAAATTTTCAGTGCATTCTCGCAATAAGATTTGGACTCCCTAAATTTCCCTATCTTGTTGTACAAATCAGCTAATCGCACAAAAACGGAAGCCACTGATGGATGATTCTCCCCTTTGGTTGACTTGAACACTGTAAGTGCCTTCTGATATGCAAATATAGCTTCATCATACCGAGCCAAAGATAAATATGCATCTCCTATGCCACAATCTATCAGAGCCACATCTATTTCCTGGCTCTTGGAAGCCATGGCCATGCTTGCTAGGACATAGTGCTCAAGGGCAGATTCATAATCTCCTTTTGAATCACAAATTAGTCCCATGAGATTCCGGTCGGCTGCTTCCTCAAGAGAAGCAGCAGGTGACCCATTTTCCTTGTGAAGGTCGAGAGCCATTTGGCAAAGTTTCTCAGCCTCATCAAACTGCAGTGCCTGAACATGAGCCTCAGCCAGGTATCTACATGTCTCGCCCACTCGTGGGTCCGTTTCGCCTAAAACTTGCTTCTGTATCTCCAAACCTGCAGTGTAACACAAGATGGAGTTCTCGATCTGTCCCAGCATTGCATAAGTGTCGCCCAACTGCATACACCCAGCGAATTTTGCAAGGGCATGTATTTCACCTTCCTCCAATACTGGTATTTCAATCGAGCGTTCAAGAATGGGAATTGCTTCACTAAACTGACCTAAGTTGCAGTATATTCCCGCTAAAACATGCAAGCACATGACAAAATCTAGATTAGGCTTCCCATTTGAACATTTCTCATACAACTTCATTGCTCGAAGAGCCACTTCCAGGGCTTTCTGTGGATTTTCTCCTGCACACATCATGTCTTTTGCTTGTTTCAGCAAGAAAGGTCCAAGTTCAGAGTTATTCAGTCCTGTATCAGTAGAATCACCGACTCCTCGTGGGGATCTTGCTGCAATTATACCAAGTTTTCGTTGGTTCTTCGCAGAGGAAGTGGAATTTGGTTTTCTAGTACTTTTTCCACTTGGAGGTTTCCCCAGGGAAGCATTTTTCTTCACGGCACATTTCAGTGATTTCTGCTTGGGGTTTGCTTTCGGGTTTTTGGTTAACTCACTCCCATTAATTGGAGGGGAGTCACTGCCACTAGAATCACTTCGGTCACCCTCTTCTTTCTTCTCAATCACGACCTCTTTCATAATTTCTAGTGCTCCGAAGTCACCAACAAGATGGCAGAGCTCTGAATCAATCCGAGACTCCTCTCCATACGACAGGCAGCTGGGCCCCGAGGGGGACCGATCGGAGCTCTGCATCTCACATACATTGTAATAAAGTTGCTCGATCGAGGTGTCCACCACCCCATCCAGGGCCAGATCATCTGAATCACTATTAGGACTAGGGGTGTGCGGACTCAGTGGACTTCTCGGAGAGAATTGTTGGGTGGCGTTATCCTTGAAGAATGACTGATTTCCCACAGAATCATCGATTCTGTAATCTCCCTTTGGTTCATACATGACTAGTCCAGGCATTTCACTGAAAAGTGTCACATCCATTTTCTTACGACTCGATATATCTAAAGCAACGTGAATACGTGATCATTCACCTAATGCAAGCAATCTAAATGCTGGGACTAAAAACTCGATGGCGATTCATGATCCACAGGGAGAGAGTATAGGCAATAATAATATCCTCTTAAGTAGAAGAGGGCACGAAAAAGTGAGCCTCCTTATAACGGTGTCTTCCATCCATCATGCTATTCAATTTTATGTGAAGACAAGTGGAGAGACAATGTTATTCCAGTGCTTCTCACGAAATTTCGAATCAGTAGAACTCACAGTTCCGAAGCATCACAAGCATGACGTCCAACTCCACAATCAAGCCGAAAAGAACAACAAGACAACATAACAGAAGCGACATGACTTCGTGGATGCAACTTTGAGCCGATTGACAAATTGTTCGACTAGAAAACAATCTACGAACATGAACAGAGAATGCAGGAGCAGGGGAGACCAACCTTAAAGCGGTACGACTAGCAAAGAGAGACCCAGTTCAGGAATCTTCAGTAGCAGGCAAGAAGATGGAGGCAGAGACACGGGTGAGGACTTCGATATAGGTGTCTGTTTGCTCGCTATATATATATATATATAGCCTCTTCAGTTCACAGACGGAACAGTGAGAAGAATGGAGGGAGGGAAGCCCCTCTGGCTTTCTCATAACGGTAAGGGCAGATTGGGAAAAAGGGAAACAGAATAACGGGGGAATATATCAATACAGGCAATTCAATGTGTAGGTGTGGGGTCGTAGCGCGTTGGAATGTCTGAGGTTGAAGCCATAAGGAAGGCGACTCCTCTCCTACCCCTGTCTC
>JAGKPW010000303.1:0-51321 GCA_019926035.1 Melaleuca alternifolia
GATCAATCTTCCAATCTTGACTGTTCCAAGTCCGACTATTTTTCCTTTTCCTTTACCTCCAAAGGACACCTTTCCACCATTCATTCTGATTATATTTGTGAAACAGTTAGAATCACCGGTCATATGTCTTGAACATCCACTATCACGATACCACTTGATTTTGTTCGAAACCTGTGGAAAGACAACAAAACTCAAGTTTTCTTTGGTACCCAAACTTTCTTGGGTCCTGCAGAGTTAGTGCAAAACAGAGACTTTGCAAAATACTTTCTAGTATTTTTCCACTTTAAAGAACAGGTCTGTCTCAAGAAGTTCTGAGTTGACATTGAAGTGATCGAGAGAACTTTTCTCAACAGGTTTTACAAAAACCTTTTGGAAATGATTTTTGTAAACCTTTTTAGGAAGTCTATTTTTGAGTCTCTCTTTTACCTTAAGAAAGTCAATTAAAGGCTTAATTTCAGGAGTCATACCAAGACCAGCTTTGTTGAAATATGGTCTTTAGACAGAAAGAATTTTCTCAAGTTTTTCAGAGCCAATGGAAAACTTTCGTGAAACATTTGAAATATCTATTTTCAAGCAAAGCTTTTCTTTCTCAAGAGACTCTGACTATGATTTAAAATAAGATAAATTCTTTTCAAAACTCTCAGCCTTTTCTTTCCAGAACGTTTCCTGTTGCTTAAGCCTCAAGTTCTCCTTTTTCAACTTAGAGACTCTTTTGAGAGATGATTCTAAGTTCGTACATAATTCATCAATGTATCTGGATATTTTAGTGGGAATTCTGACTTGATCATTATGTTCTGAATCTGAGTCTAAATCTTGATTCGAGTCTGAATCTGAATCCGAGTTAGCCATGAAGCAGATTTGAGCATACTCTTCATCACTATCTTCACATTCAGTGTCACTCCACGCTTCGGCCTTTAGAGCTTTCTTATATTTTTCATTTCTCCCCTTCTTTTCTTTGAGTAGAGGACAATTTGGCTTGATATGTCCTTTCTTGTGGCAATTGAAACATATCAGATCTTCATTTGATTCATTCTCCTCAGGTAGTTTCTTTTGAAAATTTGATCTTCTAAACTTCCTTCCCTTCTTCTTCAGCGTCTTGAATCTTTTGATAAAGAGTGCCATCTCTTCATCATCTAAATAGTCATCGGACCCTGCATCATCAGAATCAGCATTAGTTTTTAAAGCAATTGACTTCTTACCTTTCAAAACCTCGTTCTCATAAGTTCTTTCAATTTCATAGGATTGAAGTGTTCCAACTGGCTCATCTACTGAGAGTGGTTGAATTCTCTGAGTCTCTCTGATAGACGTCTTGATATGATCCCACTCCTTGGATAGTGCTCGTAACGGTTTGTTGATTTTCATTGGTTCCGTAATTCGTTGTCCTTGATATGCTAAGCCATTCACAGTTCTGTGAACTGATTGAACATATCATAAATAGATTCTCCTGCTTTCATTTTGAAAGCTTCATACTATCCAAGCAGAATGTTTATTCTTGTTTCTTTTACACGATCAGTTCCTTCATACGTGACGTTGAGTCTGTCCCAGACTTTTTTTGCTATATCACAAGAAGAGATTCGATTATACTCAATGGGAGATAAGGCACAATAGAGTGAGTAAATAGCTCTAGCATCAAGGGCCCGTCTCTTTGATTGTTCAACATGTGACATCTCTCTAACTTCAGCATCTTCTTCACTTTTTGGAGCAATTCCTTTATCAACTACATCCCACTCCAGAGGATCCTTAGATCGTAGGAAAGCCTTCATCTTATTCTTCCAAATGTTGTAATCCTTTCCATCGAAGTAAGGAGGTTTGGTGTGACTCTGTCCTTCCATCAACCCTCGAGCAACAACACTAGCCATAGATCTTTAAGCTCAGAAGTAAAAACACTTGAATAAAACAAGCTACCGTGCTCTGATACCAATTAAAAGTGCTAGTGCGTACACTTAGAATGGGGGTTGAATAGGTGTTCTTGCAATTATGTGCAGAATTTAAATTTGCAAGAAAAACTGAAGGAGAAATGAAGAGCAGAGAGTAAGAGAGAAAAGAACAACAGCGATTATAGTGGTTCGGCTTTGATTAAGCCTACGTCCACTCTCGATCTGACAGCCAATGGGCTGGAATTCACTAAGTTTCAAAAGAGATTACAGTACAAAGAATCGGCTTCTCATCTTTCTCGAAGCAATAGGATTTCTCTCTTTTGAGTATGCGATGTGTATAGTAACAAGTAGAGTGAATAGCTCAGACTATGGAATTTTCTCGTGCTTTCTCTGTCTCTTTTCCACCAGGAGATAAGTCCCTTAAATACTTCCTCTGGCCTTGTTGACCGTTACCACTTGCCAAAGAGGTTCTTCCAATCATACCGTTGGAGAGAATCAATCAAGGGATCTCGAGCTGTTTTAGAAACCGAGAAGAGAGAGTGTCGATCCTGATCACCCATACAATCAATATCTCTACTTTCCAAGTATGAAAGCTTTCTCAAAATACTTGTCTTCCAGTTGATCAAAACTTTCCATAAATAATAAGATATACGACCAGAGAAACAACCCATCAAACTAGCCAAATATATCTCACCTTGTGAATAGATCTTTAAGTCAATATACTCCGTAGATATGATCAAGATAAGATAATAACATATATTCAATAAGTTCGTCATTTAGATTTGGCAATCAATATTCCAGACGAAGGATGTGAATATAGAAGATGCACGTTTTGAAAATACTCCCAGCCTATGAGAACAACTGAACCAGAACATATATGTTTTGTCAGACGATGTATGTTCTGCCAGACGATGAATGTTCTGCTAGACAATATATGTTCTGCCAGACGATGTATGTTCTGCCATGGTCCAGAATCTGCGATAGTCTGTCTTCTTCAACAAATAACACTTGCGAATATTACTGTGTTTTGTCAACTTCAAAACCAAAAGAAGAGATTCTCTAACAAGAAGCAATGATTACGTTTCTCTTATGGAAAGATGTAAAAATTGAAGAAGAAGATGAGTATCGAACATACATTTTTTTAATTAATAGCAAAAGATATAAGATATATGCGAACAGACACAACCTAAGTTAAAAAGTTATATCGCACATATACTATCTCTAAACTAACCGCAGCCAAAGAAATAAAATTAAGTATTTGTCAAATAACAAGTAAAAATCAACCTTAACTTCTTTATTGATAGTTGCATTGTTTCAATAGGACACTATGATAAATTTTTTAAATATAAATTAAAAAAAAAAACATGAAGAACGATTAGTGCCAAATATGAACCACAATCGCGCAAGTATGCAAATTGTTAAGTGCGCTTAATAATCATGTAATTTTTTGTGCATCCAGATGTGGGTTATGTACGGTCTAGCCTACTTAGCTCATAGTTTTCATTTATAAGACTAACGTTCACACTTGTTTTATAACGTCAACTCCCTAGAGGTCTCTCTCCCATCACTTTTCACATCAAGCAGTCTACATTTATAGTTGCATCGATATCTTTATGTCGTGGCACAAGTCGCCATTCTCGGTTGTAAGCGAAAGTCAGGCATGGATGCTTGCTATTCTTTTCTTTGCTTTTATGGTTTCTACGTATGTCCAATACAATACGTTGACCGTTTGCTTAAAATTAGGAAGCATGGATTTACTTGGCTTTTTATGAAGCTGCTGATTTTGTTACTTCGTTGCTGCAATGAAAGAACCCGGTACTTGTGCAAGAAACGATTTTTCTTTTCTTTTATTTTTTGGTTTTGGGGGGTTGCTGTTTTGGCGAGCTTGGCTTTCAAGCCTTGCAATTGCTGAAGTTTAAGTCATGTTTTTGCATTTATTGGTTGTTTACATTTCATAAATCTTGCTCTTTGTTTTTTTTTTAAATCGACAATGTTTGAAGAAGACACTTGGCATTTGCGAAGGATGCTTTGTAAGACATTGTGGTAGTTTAAGTGCCTCTTTTTTTGAAAACTCATTGCGAAGATAGTGTGAGTTAGATTATTTTGAACATGAGAAAAGCAAGAGGTCTCTTTTGATTTTGAAATCATGTGTAGGTAAGAGAAGTTAATCCTTGTTTGATTTAACATTTGATATGAGTTTAAAGATTTTAAAGGAGTTTGATCAAATATAAATGACATTCCGTAATTTTTTTTAAAGTTTTTGAAGAGATATGATAATATCTTCAAAACTTTTCAAAATCCTTCGAAAGGAATTGAATGTTTGACATATATATTGAAAAGTAGCATTTTCGAAATGCTACTTCTTGAATATAATGAAATGCTACTTCTTGGATATAATGAAAAGCTTCTGGGTTTCGGGGTAAACTCGTCATTGTCGTACTTGAACAAGCGTGCGATCTATCGACAGGCCGGCCTACGTTTTCCCTCGCTTCAGCGGCATTTGGCTTCGCAGCGATTTGATTGCGACTATTCCTTACCCAACTTCGGAAGCAATCGCCGTCTCCTGGACGCGATCGACAGTCCAAAAAGAAAACAATTTGAACTCGCGGGGAGGATATCGGAGTGAGAATGGAGTCGACTCCGCCTCGGAGAGAAGCAGTGGAGGTGGGCTCGGAGGGGAACAAGAGTGAGATAGATTGGGAGATGAGGCCTTCTGGCATGCTCGTGCAGAGAAGGGAAGAGGACGGCGCTGCTTGTGACGGGGCCGGCGGAAATGGGCCAAGGATCAAGATCAACGTCTCTTATGGCTCATCTCGGCACGAGATCTTCGTGCCCTCTCACTCCACCTTCGGTATTCATCTCTTCTAGCTTCCCAGTTTTCCTTTCCTTTCCTTTCTTTTCGTTTTCGTTTGCCCTATGTGGGTGAGGTTCTTGAGCTTCAAATTTCTCGATTATCTGGTTCTGTTCTCTAATTTTTGGCAATGCTGTAGTAATTCATCCGTGATATGAGAGTGTTAGGTTTTGGGTTATTTCAGGTGTTCTGCTCCAGTAATGTTTGTCCAAATGTTTGTCTAAGAAGTCAATGCGAGATTTAAGCTTTTTTGTGCTTTTTGTTTGGGAGATTATGCTGTGTTTGGTGCCCGTAATCTTTTTTAATCAGAGTTGTCTCATTCTTGCTTCTGTGTGTATGCTAGATAGTATTTGGGCAATCTTATATGTTTAATGCTTCCGTTTCTTTCTTGTGGCTGTGCAAATTGTGTTTTGGTGGTGTAATATGTGTGAAATTGATAAGATGAGCTCACTGCTTAGACCGGCTTGAACATAGAAGTCAGATTTGCCACCACTGCTTATGCGTATATTTTCTTTAAAGAAGAGACAGCCGAATTGCTGAAAGGGAGAATTGAATTGTGACTGCAAGAGTGGAGGAAGAAAAGCAGGGGAGATCGTAATGCCAACCCTTTTATTTTGTTACCGCGACAAGCCTAGGAGCCTTGGTTATTATTGGTAGGCATTTTGACATGAGTAATCCCAATGCTGTATGTGAAGATCTTCATGGTAACATAAGTGAAGTCCTCTTTTCTCACAGTAGATGATATTTATGATCTTCTTGAAATAAATCTTCCTTTGACTAGTACCATAAGAGCTGAACATAGGACATTGGTGTCATTCAATGTGCGCCACTGTTAAAGCACTCTCAATATTGTTCTCTGTGGAAGAGATACAGTTAGAGCTTTATCTTAGGAAAACTATATCCGAATGACCAATTCTGCAATACTTGAAATCCCAATCCCTTTATTTCAAGTTCTTTATTATAACAAAATTGAAGTCCTCTTTGCATACAGTAGATAATATATGATAGACAAAATTGAACTTTTCATTCCGATACTTTCTCGCCTTTCTAATGAAGTCTCATTACTCTAAATTTAACTTATAAAGTCATGAAATTTCACAAATTTTAAATATCAATTCTCTCTGACACCAAATCTGGTCAAATTCAGTTGACATGATCGTTAGACAATGCTAAAGTATGATGCGCGTGAAGTATGTGGATCCCAAGGTGGACATGTATGAAAATTAGCCCATGTATGACAATGTTTAAGTATGATGGGGATAAAGTTTAGTCAATGAAGACACCCACACGCATGTTCACTTCTGCATCATATAAGGATGTCATTCGACAGCCACATCTGCTGGATTTGCTTGGACTTGGTGTTGGAGGGACTTGATTAAAAAATTTGTGAAATTGAGATTTAATAGACAAATTAAAGGTACAGAGAGTTAAGACTTGACCGGAAAGAATGAGAAAGTACAAGGACAAAAATTAGAATATTGCCTATATTATATCTTGAACTTAAAGTTCCTTCAACTAGTATAATAATGGCTGAACATGGGACAGTGGTGTCATTTGACGTGTTCCAATGTTATAGCAATCTCATTATCCTTCCCGACGGAGAAGATCCTATTAGTGCTTTATCTTGGGAAGACTCTATCTGCATGACCAATTTGCAACATTTGCTCCAATCTTTATGCCTCAACTTATGCTCCAGTTGGCTCTTCATATGCAGGGGAAATGAAAAAAGTTGTTGCTCAAAGAATTGGCTTGGAGCCTGTAGCACAGAGACTTTTGTTTAGGGGTAAAGAACAGGAAGATGAAGAGCATTTGCACCTTGCTGGCATGAAGGATAACTCCAAAGTTGTGGTGCTGGAGGATCTAGCTAGTATAGAGAAGAAGGTTGAGCAGTCACAGGAGAGTGAAGAGGTCTCCAGAGCATCTGAAGCTGTTGCTGGTGTCAGAGCAGAAGTCGATAAACTCTCTAAAAGGGTAACTTTTCCCACCTTTCGAATTTCTTGCTTTGTCCTTTTGTTGTTTGATCAATCTAGCCACTTGGCTGGTTAAGTGGAGATTCTATTGATGTTTTCCTTAATTTCAGGTAGCTGAGCTTGAAGTGTTTGTGCATGATGGCACAAAAGTAGAGGAGAAGAAATTTGTTGAGCCTACAGAGTTGCTCATGAGGCAGTTGCTGAATTTGGATGGTATTGAGGCTCAAGGAGAGGCTAAGGTGCAGAGGAAGGCTGAGGTTTGTATACAATGAATTGTCTTTAGAGGTTCATGTCTTTAGTTGGATTGGCTTCTGTACCAGGCGAGAGCATTGAGTTTTATGGAAACCATGTTGATGATACTCTTCTGCAAGAAGTACTGATACTATCATTAAGTCTGTCACGCAATTCGCATCAAGTGTGAAAACAGAGTTGTGCATCTTACCTTGGACTGTTTAACCATGCCATAATTGTTTTAATGCAGCAACTAATTAATATTTATATGAGCAAATTGCAGTGATGAAGTGGTAGAATTACTTGGAAATATAGGTATCGTGATTTTAGTCCCTGCTTTGTGTTCAGTTCTTTTTATCAGGATACCCAGCCAGCTTTATTTCCTTGGTGTCAATCAGGGAAATAATGGCTCGTTTTGTTTATATAGAGAATTGACGTGTGAAAGAGCTAGTGTTGTTAAGAAGGGCGTTTAAAACTTCTAGATAAAAAAAAAATTCTGGAGATTATATAGGGGTTCAAATTAATTCTTGCTGTTTAGGAAATCATTGTTTGTGGTATAATTATTAGTTATAAGAGATAAAGTTCCAGGTAAATAAATGACATTGTGAAAAAAAGTGATATAGAGTTAATTTGTTTATTTGCTTGGCAAGCAAGCTGATACGGGAAAGAAATCTAAGAAATACTGTGTAAACAGATTGAAGTTTGTTTTGATGTAGCTCTAAGGGTGTTTGGTGTTGCCTTCATCTTTCACTTAAAAAAAATTCTTGACTTTTAGTCTTTCAAATAACACTGTTATTAATGCTGAGCACCACAAATCTTTGAAAATTCATTAACGTCTTCTTAAGCCGCCTTATTCTTATAGCAATTTTCTGGAATTTTCAATTAATTTTTTAGTTTAGCTGTAAATTTCTGCTTCAAGCCAAACCAAAATTTCTTGTTCCTCCTCTGGTAAAAGGTGCTAGATGTCATGTCATAATATTTCGGTTCTGGGTCTAGTGGGGAAGTAATATTTTAGCTCTTTAAGCTGTTACCAATAAACTTTTTTTCTTGGGTTTTATTTAAAAGTGGGAAGAGTAAACATTTACATATTTAAACTGAGTGGCTGTTAGAGTGCATTTACCTGGGATTATATGGTTGCATTAAATGAATTGATTTTTGTTCTTCTTTATGAGGGCCAAGGGTTGTCAAATCATTGTAATGTCTAATCCAAGTTGCTATTTATACGGGTAGTGTGGTCGACTTGCATTGCAATTTTTAACTGAAATATGTCATCTGGATATTCCAATTTAAATTCATTTCCGATTAAAAAATAAGGCATGTCACCTGGTGTCATTGCATCTGAAATGAAGCATCTTCATGAACTTTCCTTGTCAACCTTCAGAAAACCCCTTCCCTTTTCCTTAGTTTCCATTCCCATGATATTATTTTCTTAATACACATTTTCGTCATAGTAAAATCGTGAAGTGGACCTGAAAGAAACTAGTTTCCCTTGCTATAATTGCCTCTTAATTTTATCATTATGGATTCTCTAGCTATTGCAATCGATAGATAATAAAAGTGGATAGGATGAATGAGTAAAAGGTGCAATTGAGTTTTCCTGTTAATAAGTTTGTCTTATCCCTGATGAGGAGTCTTGATTATCTGCCTCTCTCTTTTCCCCTTGTTGCTAGAAAGTAATGAGGATACTTGAATTAAGATGGACTTTACATTGTGCACTATTTTCATATTATTAGTTTGAATATGGTCTTCATTGTTGTGCTGACGTACCTGGCTTGCTCCCCGAGGTTCCAATGGGTTTGAGGGGAGCACACACGCATGCTGGATAGTTTAAGCTGATAATTAAATGTGCTCCTTGCTTGAGCTGTGTGGATTTCATCATGCTTCTAGTTTAACTCCCAAGTCTTTTTATCGTAGCTAATCTGTTGTGATGTGTTTAATTGGGGAGCAGGCTGAAATGTTTAGCTGTTCTATTGGGATAGAGTATAGTGGTTGCTGACTAGGGATAGAGATAACATAGCCAGAATGCTCTATTAGTCTTGATTATCTCCACCACTGTTGCTGCTGAAAACGTTGCCATTTATAGTGGTTGTCAGCATGGGGTCACTTGTGATGGTGTGGTGGGTTGCCAAAGGTGGGTTGGCGCTCACCAGCAAAGGAGTGGCAGCCATGGTGGCTTGCTGGTGGGCGGGGGAAGGCAGTTGCTAGTCACCGTGGTTGCAGGTGGGAGTCCCACCACGCAGTTGGTAGTTGGGGATATTTGGAAAGGGAGGGGTACTTGTGACTATCAAAGTCCATCTAGCATAATGGCTGCACCATTGCTCGCAGGTGGCCCCATTACTCAACAGCTATAGCAATTTTTTGACTTTGGCGCAATATCTGCTCCGTGATAGCTGTTGTTGCAAATAAACTACCTAATATGAGTTCGACATGTACTGTTGTAAACATTTTACTCGCAGATGTGGAGTTCGTGTCATATAGTCATGCATTGTGCTTTTCAAGGCTGTCCTATCATACTTGGTCCTTTTGATATTATATTGAAATTAATGAAGCCAAAAATATTTTTATATCAATGACAAATGCCTTTTTACCAATTTCAATTTCCTTGGACAGGTGCGTCGGGTGCAGGGTCTTGTGGATAAATTGGACAGTTTGAAGGCAAGAAATGTCAATCCATTTAGCAACAGAAGTAATGCAGTTTCTATAACAACAAATTGGGAGACATTCAAGTCGGGAGTGGGAAGCTTGAATGCCCCTCCGCCCATGTCATCTTCAACCAAAGTTACTAGTGATTGGGAGCAGTTCGATTAAGATATCCTTGTTGGTCAATGAGACGAAGTCATATGACATGTAGAATTGTCTAGATTATTTTTAGACTTTTAGTTTAATTACGTTTCTTTTTTGGAGTTTTTTGAGCTGCTCTCATGTGGTAATGTCTCCATAGTTTAAAAAGCGTACTCTCTGCTGGATCTATAATTGGGATCTGCACAATATCTGTAAATTTAAAATATTTGTACTTATTTAGCGTTGACAATAGATTTTTCTTTTTATACTATTTATGTTACATTCCTTGCACACTAACTTAAGGAGATTGCTTGCTGCCAGCATGATCTTGTTCTATGTAGGTATTTTGTTGCATCACTTTTCGGTGGAGGCATCTTGGAGTTGCATCAGGCTGATTATACTCCCTTCCTCCGACATTTCCAGGAGCTTAGAGAAAAGCACGTCCCAACTAAGTTCATCCGAGATTCCCATCAAGGCACAGGTGAATTGCAAGAGCTGCGAAAGCAAAATGTTTATTCGCAGCATTATTAACAACAGTGGCCACGGCTGGAAGGTCGAGTGGTTGCTCTGGTTTATTCTTACTAGCATGCCAAGAAGAAAGCTCATCGCGCATCGACAGGACAATTAGAGCGCCCAAGTCCAGTTTTGCTGCAAAATGGGACATATGAGCTCCTGATGACACCGTGAATTGGCCATCGCTGGCCATATCAAGCTTCATTGTCCAGCCTGAGTCACAGCTTCGGATTGTCAAGTCTAATGCTTAAGGATCCATGCTAATTTTCATCTGTTACGTGTGCATATTTTCCCTTGCTTTGTGGGTTGATGCATGTGTAATTGCATCAGCAGCATCAAGAGAACATTGGTTCTAGAAGAACGGATAGGCGGGATACTTTTGAATTGCTGTGTGCTGGATTCTCATCTTAGACCTGTTTGGATGGTTCGTTCATTGAGGCTTGATATTTGCCATCTCCGGAAGAGGATAGACTGCTTTTCGTTGCTGGTATTTCTTAAGCTTTACCGACTCATGACATGCACTTAGACTGGTGCAACCACTTACTGAATTGCGACCGAGCACTGTTTTGGATCTTCTTTGAATGCAATCCATAGCTAAACCTGGTTTCACGTGATTCGAACATGTAAGACCTTGGAGCATGACTAATATGCTGTAATGTAGAATCTTAGAGAGAAAATTCAAATGAGATGGGCAATCTCTGTTGCTGGAAGCTCCATATTTGGTCGATAGAGTTCGGACCATATCGCATGAACTCAGCTGCGAAGGTGCGTTATAATCGATCGAACAGCTTACCTTTGTCCATTTTGAGGCTCGACCTAGAGTTTCACACTGCAAACAGATTCGAATGGTTCCATGTGCATTAAAGAGAAGGATTTGGAGGGTGTTGGGAAAGCATTTCCAAAGTCCTGGGCATTCAAAGTCCTCTGTCCCAAAGTTGAGGTGTTTCATAACACAATTTCAAGAATCCTTAGAGCCAAAATCGAGTATTTCTAAAAATACTGTTCTATGCAACTCCTGCCTCACATTGGTTTCGATCATTTTCGCAATGCGACTTTAGGGGACGAGAGAAATGTTTTTCCTTCCAATTTCGCTGCACAATTATTTTCCAATTTCTGTCTTGCTCTCACTCTATTATTCATCATGTCTCTCTGACACTGACACTCCAAATCTGGGCTGTCGGCCCTTGATCGATGCTCGCTGAGAGTTAAAGGTCACCTGGTTGATGCTCGTATTATGTTCGTTGATGCTCGCGTGAGGCTCGTTAGATTTCCAGTAGTCCAGTCCTCTCCTTTTTCTTTTTTCTCTTTTAACTTTAAAGTCACTTTACAAATGTATATTCAAAGTCAACTTTCAACAGCTATTTGCTTTGATCAGGTACAAACCGGATAGAATTTTGGGGAAAATGCAGCTCTGCGTCCTTGTGATAGAGCTAGATGGTTTTCGTTTTTTTTTTTCATCATCTGTTACTTCGTTACCTGAATAATAAAATTTACTGTGAACCGAGAGTGTATTTATTTTGTGGAAAACAAACCATTTTGAAAATATGTTGTTGAAAAATTATTTTCTAGGAAATGACTTTATTTTTTGATGTTTGGCGAATCTTGAAGAAGACTAACCATTTTTTTTTATCATTGCACCTTTTCTTCCTTTTTTTTTCTTTTTCTTCTTCTACTGATAACCGGCCATAGGCAAGGGATGAGCTCACTGACCTTGGCGAGCTCTAATCTTGCCAGATTAGCGAGGCAATGCAAGGCATTGCTAGCCTTGGGATAGGCCTCAATCTTGTTGATATGGTGAGCATGTTCTAGCCTATGGTTGGCCACTGGCCATCGGTTGAGAAAGAAGGAAAAGAAAAGGAATGGAGAAACAAAGTAAAAAGTAAGAAAATAAAAAGAAAAAGAAGAAAATAAAAACAATTAAATATTAAAAATTTAGAATTTAGAATTTTTTAAAAATATTTTTAAAGCAGCCATGAATATTAAGATCCAAAAAATTGATGTTTCACGCTCAATCATAGAGTTTCAAGTCTAAGCACCAATACCTAGTCATATTTAAGTAGAAATGATTTTCTCAAATTTAAATTTTGGTAGGAAAAATTGTTTTATTAACCGAACTAAAAACTCAAAAATGAGGACAATGTTTTCTTGGAAAACGCTTTTGCAAAACAAACACAATTTGAAAGAGTTAATCTCAATGATATGGAAAATACATGCTCTTTCATAAAAACATGATAATGCGAACTTTTTAATCAAAGAAGTAAATCTTTCAACCACAAAAAATCACAGAAGGCAACATGGAAAAATTGAGAATCAGATTAATGAATCATATTAGCAAAATTAAGAATTTGGTTCAAGAATCATATCTCATGTTCTTAGTTTTATTTAGAGTATTATTTAGATAGTTGTAAATATACTACAAAACGATCAATTCAGTCTTAAACTTTTTAAAAGTACCAATGTAGTTTAAATTCTGGTTAATTTAGTTGCCGCATAATTTTGGTAATTTTTTTAAAAAGTTTCTAAGTATTTTCCTTCTAGTTTATTATTATTATTATTATTATTATTATTATTATTATTATTATTATTATTATTATTTCCTTTCCTTGCCTTCTTCATCTGAAGCTCCTCATCTCCTCACCTCTCCGCGACCCCTTTCTCGGTCTCTCTCTCTCGTAAATCCTCGCCGATTCTCTGGCGAGCTTTGATGGTGTATCCTTGACTTTATCTATGTACTCTCTCTTTTTTCCTTTCTTTTTTTTCTTTGTGGAAGCGAAAATGGCCATGAAAACGGCTTGCAATCTATTCTGCCTTAATGGCGGTTCCTAACCTCCAACTATTCCTCAATCAGTGAAACTCAAGGTCCGGAATAGTTTTTGAATCTTTTTTGTCTTTGATTTCTAAATTGGTAAGTTGAAACATGGATGCTTTCAAGCTCGAGCTCGAAGTACTCGTCCATGGCATCATCAGGGTAACTGCCTTGTACTCTCTCAACTGGCTTCACGAAACTTCCACGTTGGAGACACTATTTTGAGTTTGGATGACTTCATCATACCATTAACGCCAAGGAATTGCTTTTTCAGTTCCACCTTGATGGCGAGATCCCATAACATGTCGCCGAAAGCGTGGTGACATCCTTGAGGTCAATTCAGATCACCGTGGCAAACCGGTTAAGTCGAAACTGTTTCTAAATGTTATGCTGAAAGAAAATTTTATATGTTCTGATAAATTAGCTCGAGCCCCATAAAGCACCAAATATGGGCGAAGGAGATGAGGAGGTTTATGAGGAAGAAGGTGTTGAACTGCAGGTAAAGTTGTGTTCTTCTTAAATCTGAGGGAGAGTGTGGTGAGGTCCCCGGCCACAATAGGAGCCAGATGGCGGAGGATAGGAGGCGCTGAAACCCAGATATGGGTTTAAGGTTGAAGATGATTAGTAAAGGAAGAAATAAAAAAGAAAAAGGAAACGAGAAAAGGAAAAAAGAAAAGGAAAAGGAAAAGAAAAAATTATAATAAAATTATGAAAATTGTCCACATGAGCATCTTAGTAGAATGGTTAGCATCCATATCATGGCTGGAATGATTACCTTATAAATTATCAAAAGAATGTAGAACTAAATTGACATAACTAAATAATTTATGATTAAATCGACTATTATATAATGATTTATGACTTTTTGAACAATTTTCTACCATCGTATTTATTAGTTCTTCAAAAGAATTATGAGACACCATGGTGTAAATAATTTGGGGAACATCTCCTAACTGCTTATACAATTTTCTCCCTCCCTATTTATTATTTCTTCAGAAGAATTATAAGACATGATAGTGTAAATGATTTGGGTAACATCTCCTAACTATTTACTTCACATTGAAAGCATCTTATCTAATCTTATATATTTTTCAAAGTTTGATAAAGCAAAATAAGAATTGCTCGATCATCTGTTCCATGAATGAATATAACATTACCGGCTACACTTTCTACTTTTAAAATCAAGTAGCTCCAAATTCAAATAAGGTCAATCTTACATTACCAAAAAGAGTGAGGTACATGTTCTCATGTGGATGCAACTCAATGCAAAATAGTTAATCATGACGGCATAAATCTTTACACCAGTTTGTTTAACAATGATACGATAGCCGAGTTCAATGAAGTACGTATAATCTTATAATTAAGAGTATGAGCATGAAATCCGATTACTTGGAGACCCATAAAATATCTTACGAGATTCATGAATCGATTAAATTTAGGTGTTTGACGTATGTAGATGGCTCCGACGCAGAATATTTTGTATATAATTAATGAAATTTTAAGCGGATGACTTTCGGTTCCTACATTAATAATTTCCCATTGCTGTCGTCAATTTCGCCAATTGGGGTGATAAAATATTCATTGGGGAAGACTACTGCTGGGGGAAAAGGGAATATATTCTTGTCACCTCATTTCATGCGATGCTGCATGCGTACAGAGAGAAAAAAACAATATAGGCATATATTGTTTGGTTTGACAGTAACATCATTTTTTAAACTTTTGGTTGGCAGTGACACTGATATCCTTTTTTGTTGTGTGGGAAACGAAGACCACGTGACAACTTTGTCCTCACCTGCCAACAAATTTTGATGTTATTAGGCTGCAACAAGCCCGATGTCTCCATGCCTTCAATGGCAGGTCCTACATGGAACCTATACGATTCCAAGTCCAATTTGATAGAAAATCGCAAATTATACCGTTCAAATTATGCCTTGATTTTCTTTATGTCTAACAAAAAAATCATTAACTTTCGGTGTATTCTCAATTATATTTTGAATTTTTTTTTCAAAATGAAAGAACCTTACTTTAAATCAAATCTATCACGTTTTTTTTACTAAAATAATCACAAACTTTCAATCTAGTCTCAAATATGCTCATATTAACTTTTAAATTTTTTGCGCTGATAACAAATCTGCATCTATAAAGTGACATGGAACTTGATATGAAAATCAAGGAAATTAGGGACAGCTTATGGACTAAGGGCTAATGGGGACACTGGGACTAAAATTAAAGTTGGATTATTTTTTAGACAAAAATAATTTGGCATAGATTTAAGACCTGGACCTAAATTTTGCTCTTTTTTATCCAGACAAAAACAAATTCAGGACAAAGTTGGGATTGAACCAAAGATTGAGGAATTTTAGGGAAGTAGGCCTATGATTTAAGGATTGAGAGGCACTGTGCTTACACGCACCGACTGTACGCAAAAAAAATGTCATAATCCCGCTGCACATGCCCTTGAAGAATTCTTTGTTTTTCTAGGGTTGAAGAACCCAAGGACGCCTTCAATCATCGCATTGTCATCTGGCTTTTGGTCTAGAGATTAACAAACGGAGAATGATCTTAACAAAACTACAGTCGAACATGATATTTGGGGGGATTAGTATAATAGTAGGGTTTTACATAATCGACTGTTGTAATTGACTTGACTCATGGCAGATTGCGTCTATGCAAGAAAAATATAGATCATCCTCATTTCTCCAAGAATTAAAACTAATAATCAAATTTCTTGTAATATCTTTTATATGTAGGGTACGATGACGCAAAGCATATCGAAAGTTGGGACCAATTTATAAGACAAATCTAACCTACATGACTTTGAAATTTACCAGTACAAGCTAGGGCATACTATCTTTAACTTGACTACCAAATGATGCGGAGAAAATCAACAAAATAATTATCACGTGTATTGGATGAAGCCTTAGTACCAACAAATCTTCCCATCTGTTTTTACTGTAATTTTAAATCAGTCTGCTGCTAGTGTCCAACTTCTGAATCATGGATTGGGGTTAAATTACTCTGATGTATAACTGGCATCTAAAAGTTAACTTTCGATGGATCCACAAGGCCTCTTTTTGAGCTTGTCGTCGTGCTTCGCGGGGGGCCATGGTTGACTTGACTCATGGCAGATTGCGTCTATGCAAGTATTTATCAAAAAAAATCTAGATCATCCTCATTCCTCAAAAAATTAAATTTAAAAAAGAAATTTCTTATAATATTTTTTATATGTAGGGTGCGATGATGCAATGCATCTCGAAAGTCGGGACCAATTTATAAGACATATCTAACCTACATGACTTTGTAATTTACCATTACAAGCTTAGGCATACTATCTTTAACTTAACTACCAAACGATGCGGAGAAAATCAACAAAATAATTATCACGTGTATTGGATGAAGCCTTGGTACCAACAAATCTTCCCATCTGTTTTTACTGTAATTTTTAATCCAGTCTGCTGCTAGTGTCCAACTTCTGAATCATGGAGTTGGGGTTAAATTACTCTGATGTATAACTGGCATCTAAAAGTTAAACTTTCGATGGATCCACAAGACCTCTTTTTGAGCTTGTCGTCGTGCTTCTCGGGGGGCCATGGTTGTCTGGAAGCTGACCGATCTGACAATTTTCTGTCTGAAGGGTATCCAGATTTGTCTTCTCCTTTTTCTTTTCTCAATTTGTTTTGATGCCTCTATATAAATGTAAATCACGTTCCAGGACTATATTCTTATTAATTTGGCCTTGCTCTAGCTAACGTTCTTTCGAAGTATTTAACCATGTGCATGAGTGTTTAATAGGGACAAGATTGGACTTCACAGCCGAATTTGATGCCTTTGAAGTATGTTCTCTAGGTGTCTGGTTTGAAATGTCAATAGTGGCTCAATCCTGCTAGGTTATTCTCGCAAGAAAACGCCATGAGGAGGAAGGGAAATAAAAAGAAAATGATGAAACAGCTGGTTTATGTAGAGGAGCAACACGGAAATCAAGAGAAAAACTATATCACCTCAATTATATAGTCGCTAAAAGTACAGATTTATAGAGACAAACATCAATTACTTTATCATTACTCCGGATAAGTACCTCAAGATCTCACTTAGAATGGTCTCATTCACAGAGTCAGATCAAGAGTACTTGCCCTTCCAATACCATGTTCTTTAATTTCATTACTTTCTTCATTCAATTTCCTATGTTTTGATGCTCTAGCAGAAAATAAAGACAAAGACAAACTACTATCAACATCATTCGCCTCCTCCGAACACCCATTTCCCTCATCATGATCATGATTCACCTGAAGAGAGAGATTTAGGTCGATGTCGTGACCATCAACCTTCCTCTTCAATTCAGAAGCGATACACTTGTAGAAATTTCCATTTTCTCCACCTTCTGCTTTTGGTTGTGAGACACGCTGATGCCCAATATGGCTCATTCTGCTTTCGATATTTTTCCAGGTCTCTTGATTGTGGGAAGACGTGTATGGATACTTGACTTGGTGTTGGTTGGTCCAATTTGGTTGGCAGCTAAAGGAGGAAGCACCCAGCAAGAAATTAGACCAAATACCACTTTTGCTGCCAAATAATTTCTCAGCAACTCTCCCATATAATCCAGGTCTCGTTTCGTCCCTTGAGCTCCAACCTGAGAAGGGATTGTTACGCATTTGGTATTCGCCAGCTCTCCAACAGGGATCTCCATATCTTTTAGAAGTACAAAACAGACATATGATAGAGAGATCAGATCAGCAGAGAGGTCCTCATCCATATACACATATATCATTATCGAAGATTATAACATTCATGTTTAGCTTAATGGAGAAATAGCTAATGAAGGAGCTTTATTATGTATGAAGTCAATTGTGAAGATGTTATGTGCTTAAGTATGTAATAAATAGGTATATAAATCTTTTCAATAAGATTATCCCCTTGCATTGCTTATTTTTAGGAAAATGCAGTGTTATATTTCGTTTGGCAAGTAGAAGAGCATTGAACCTCGATGCCTCTTTTCAGAAAACATTACTCCACTCTAATCCTTGCTTGACTTACTAAATATAGAAAAGGATAGGTTTAATTTCACTTGATTTGGTTAAGTATCTGAGCTTCACTAAATAAGAGGGATTTTTCCCCGAAAATTTCCAAGACAATTTGTAAATGCCATTGGAAGAAAGTTACACTTTCATGAGTCTAGCGCTTGCCCCTGCGTTGGTTGTTGTGCAAGGCACGGCGATTCTAGGGGAGTTTTTCCTCAATCGAAGGGGTTCTTAAACTTGTAGGTTTAAGCACCGCAATACTCGAATAAAAAATTCTTGTGGTTAAATTGATTAACTTATACCAATATATGACAGTATTCTTCTCGCATACCGATGATCCAGGGATATAATCAAATAAATTTTTCTTAACCAATATAAAATTAAAACTTAGAATTCATGAGCTAAATCTCAGTCTGAATTTAATAAATTTTAAGATATTTAGAAGGAATGATGGTGGTAATTCCACATAAAAAGTTTGTGACATCTTGAGGCATAAATGGAGATGGATTTAATTACCTGAAATTTGAAGTTTGGCCGCTATATCCTTGGAGCATTGGCAGTTGACTGAGTTTATAGACATTATTGTTCTCTCCATAGTCCACAAGATGCCCATGATCCGCCAGCACTGAACAAGAAAAGCAGAATTCAGGATATCCCAAAGAGGAGGAACCCTAATCTCGTCCCCCGCTATGAAAAGAAAGGACCTTAGGCGAAATTGAATATTACCTTGACCGTTTTCATCCATCTTTTTGTTTCTATACATCTGATCAGACATTCAAATGAGAAGTCAGAGGAAAATGAAATATTAAATCAGGAATTGGAACTCAAAACTGAATTAGCTAGGTAGGTTGCTGGAAAATGCTCCTAAAACCTAATTGAACGAAGTTATGTGTATGTGAAGATCAAGACATATAAATCGATGCTAAATCAAAGATCTGGGGAAAGAAAATAACCTGAAGATGACTCTTGACATGAGCAATGCTAAGGCCTTTAATGTTCATCAACTGAAGAACCAGCTTTGGCGTTGCTCCTATGAATGCGGGGAAAAAAATGAAAATTCAATTAGATCAATCCTTTTTCGGCTCTATGTTTCGATACCGATACCAACAACGAGTTAAAAACAAAAACAAATCATCATTTGGAAAAGGATTCGAATGAAAAGAAAAACAAAGACAAAATTAACAGCAGTTGTGCCTATGCTTTGTCTGCGTGTTGATTTAGCCTAAGAAAAGAAAAGGAAAAAGACAGAAAAAGAAAGAAACTCACTGTCTTGACCACCAAGCCTTTCGACAGCATGAAGAAAGCGGAGGTGAAGATCGGGCGTCCATCGTAGCCTTGGCATCTTGGATCTGACATATGGACGCACCGATGGCTTCTTCTTCTGATGATGACGACCGTCATGGCTCATCTCTTCCACGGTGCTGTTGCTGGAGCTCCCATCATTCGCGGCCTTACTTTCGTCTTCATTCTCGTCGCTCTCGCCTTCCTCCTTGTTCTGGTAGTATGACTGACACTCGACTGAACACTCCGGATGGCTCTCGCCCTCTATCTCCTTCATCTTTCGGTCTCTGTGTGAGCCTGTTCAAAGCTCGGAGTCAATCAGACTGTTTCTTGCAGCATCGGTTATCACTGTTCTTGGGAGCAGAAACACAAAAAGAAAGAGAAACCCTTCGATTCAATATGGAGAATTTTAGGAGATACAAATATCTGACTTCAAGAAATGACCTTGAAGATGAGCTTATTAGCTCTGTGAAGAAGGAGAAGAAGGAGGAGAAGGAGAAGGAGAAGGAGAAGAAGAAGAGAGATGGAAACCCTAGAGCTTGTAGATCTTGACAGGGTTGAGATAGAAACGACCCTGTGTCGTGTCTCCCTTTCATCTCTAGGGGCAAGTAAACAACTAAAGACCTAAATAATTATTCGGAAAGAAAGACTTGATCTAGTGTATATGCATGCATCCATATCTTTGTGTGCATGCGCACATGCCATGCCATGCCTTTCATGTGATGCGAGGAAATGCGTAACTAATAAGAAGAGTCCGAAGCTTTAAAAACTCCAACTTCAGTATATAATAAACATTTCTTAACAAGGCCAAACTATCAATAATTGGTTGAGAATTGTGAACCCTTTAATCCATCTATAATATACAGAAAAAAGAACAAAATCAACCTTAGATTTATATATTGTAAAGCCTTAAAACAGAATAGCTTGATAGAAAATAAAAAAGAAAATGATATAATTTTGGGATATCCCATTCTCCACTTTAGGCGACTGAGTGAGAAAGTCCAATATTTAATCCATTGTATGAGTTTTTTTTTTTCTTTCTTTTTGGTCGGATGGTGGATTGCATTTTGAGAACATCTATCCTTTGGTAAGAAGATGCTTTGGAACTTTTTCGCCTTCCCTTTCAGTTCCTTTTTTCATCAATTTTTCCAAGGGTTTGATCAGTAGTGCTCTTATGAAGGGTTCCGGAAATCCTAATAATAACCATCCTCACATTACCACTTTCAACACTTTAAAGTCTATATTTGAAAGGCTCAGCTAGAGCTTTTCCGATCTCAATATGGCCAGAGACGGTTTTTTTTTTTTTTATAGGCAACATTATCCCTTGCAGATCCCACTTTAGCATGTGATTAAAACTTAAATACTTTCAATTACAATTCTGGATGAAATGAAGGCTAAGGTTTAATATGGGGTCCATTCTTGGTTTATGCTTATTTCTTTCCTTTTTTTCTCTTCGTTTTGTTTGCTTGCGCTCTCTCTCTCTCTCTCTCTCTCTCTCTCTCTCTCTCATATTTGGGACGAAAGTAGTGACATTTTTCCCAATAAAAAATGTTTATTTGACAAATAGTCAACTAGTTATTATGTTATCAAGCTGTACATTATTTTGCAATTTTGTACTAGGAAGCAGTTATTCTAAAATAATACGTAGGAAGGAGAAAATCATCAACTAGCTTTAATGAAAACATTTGATTTAATTAAGACTTTACTATATTTCATTATGTTATCGTTCACATATTACTACTCAAACTTCATTCTATTTTGTAGATTCAATAGTCCATTTTTAATGTAATATTTATGACATCATTACATGATTTTTAATAGATATTTCTAAACCAAAATTAAAAATGTCACAGCATTAAGTACATTAACAATTCTAGACATTGACTATTATCTTGAACACTCAAAAGAAAAGGTTCCCTAGAACATCATTCCATGATGACTGTATTACAAAAAAATAGTAGAATGAAAGCTGAGTCAAATTCTTAATATAAATGTATAATTTAACCACTAATATTCAAAAATTTTAATCATGGTATTAACAGGCTTTTTTTTACTTTTCCTACTAATACATGTAGTTGTAAGTAGCAAATCTCCAGATTAATAACATTGGAATATGAATGTGTGTAACATATACATCAACCCAAATATTCAATATTTGGAATCGAAGTCAAAATATCCATAATCATGAGAAGAATCTAGGGGAAATAAACTGAATGATGAGCAAGTAAAACTAACCTTTCGTTACTCCGATGGATGTTGAATGCTTGTTCAGATAGAAGGAAGTGGGAAAACTCCTGGACAATGGAGAATAATTTTAGAAAACATTATAAAAGTTGTTTAAGAGGGTGTGGAAGAAGGCGCTAGGGTGAAAACACAAGTCTTTCGAGGAACAATGGTAGCTTTGTTTATTAGTACAATTGTTAGAAGAATTTCCCGAATTAACCTAATGGTTTTTTTAAGGGTAATATCAGTTTTTCAATGTGGCAGAAGTATGTGCAATCATTTTCGGGTTGGAAAACGTGTGAGCCTCAATTTCTTTGTACAATCACTTTTGTAATTAGATCTCGGTTTCTTCTGTCAACAAACAAAACTTACTACATCGTCAATTTCTTTTCACAATAGTCCGAACAATTTTCTGCCAAACTATATCTATTGACTGGATGAAGAATCATTTCACGAAGACTAATCCTTAGGTTCATATCTGATGAAAGAATTTTTAAAGGTCGCTTTGTTCCAATATGGTTTTCTTGCTCCAATATTGCCAAATGATATGTGGTTGTAAAGATCAAGGAATGTAATTTTGAATAAATAAAGTTTCATGCAATTTGAAATCTTTGGGAAGAAGTTATGCCCCAAATACTAAGTGCTAGTTACGAGATCCAATATGAGATGTTTTAGTATTTTTAGGTTGAGTACTACGTAAGGGTGAGAAAAAGGAAACATCCAGATTGGGAATTGCTCAGACCACACTGGACTAGCCAATTCCAAGGGGTATTAGTTTGGTTCTCAATTCTAATCTTTTGAAACCAGTAAATTTTTAACAGACTGCCGATTCCATGTGTGGAACTCACCACCCGAATCACCTAGATTGGACTGATTTTTTTTTTTAATTTCTTACGTTGTAACTAATAAAAAGCCCTAATCCATTTTCCTTCACAAACCCTCATGCTGCTCAGAGCGCTTACTCTTTCACAGATATGAAAAAAAAAAATCGCCTTGCTGGAAGCCCTAAACACTCACTCTTTCACAAGTCTTAACACCTCCAAGCCCTAATCGCTCGACTCTCTCATTAGAGCCTCTTGCCTGAGTCACTCAAGCCTCACCTTCCTCTCGCTCGACTCTCTCGCTTGACCCTTTCACTTGAGTTGCGTCCCTCTTGCTCCACCTCTCATTTGTGTCATCCTTCTAACTCAACGCCACCTTGTGGCATCCCTCTCTCTCTATTTTTGGCTGACCTTGACTGCAATCTCATCTAATTAAGGTAAATATCCAATACTCTATTTTTTGTGCCATTCTTCATGAACTATTTTCGCATCCCATTGTCTACAAACTAACTAATGTCTATGTAATGCCCGCATGAAATGCATGGTGTTTGGACTAATTGTTGTCATGTGTTCCACCCATTGTGATTCTTGTTATTGGCTTCAATCTAGCTTTTGCTTGATTCAGGAAATCTATTCACATGCCAATAGAAGTGGAGAAATCCTGTGATGTGATCTTGGTAATGGAATCACTAGAACATCAAGGTGAGCAAGACTTCAGGTATTTGACACAAACTAGGTATGTTATCCTTTTCTATCCCATTTAGAAATCCGGACGACCAAACGCAGCTTAAAGTCATATTAATTGGGACATCCCCGTGGTTCTTGATGGAAGGCTATTTTGATTTTTCCATTTCGAACTAAGTTCCACATTGGCGACTGCATGGCGTCATGCATGCATGTCGAGCAATGTTATTCTTCAAGTAGTTAACTGATAGCATTTACATAGTAAGAGCATTTTAAGTGTAATAAGCCTTCATAAATTACATTATGACTGGATTGATGTAGCAAGGCTTTGAACTTAATCAAATAATATGGCTTAAGCCTTCAAGAAAGCGAAAATTGGAATAAGCCCATTCATGGCTGAAATATACATGTCTTTTGCGCATGTGTTACTTCAAGTTAGGAAATATTGATTTATTGAAGGAAACTTTTGTGAGGTAATTATACTTTCGATTGTCAACTTTTAATTACAGAGAAATAAGGAAAAGAGAATACTCTAATTTCCTCGTAAGAAAGATCACATAACCTAAGATAGAAAATAAATATATCATTTACTCTTGTAAGAATGTCCTATATCAAGCCTATATAAAGACTTATAGCTATCGAATCTAAAGGGGGTTGAATATTGAAAGAGGGATCCCCAAAAAGGGAAAAAAAGAGAAGGCACAAAAACAAACAAAGTCTCCCTCGTGGCTACCATTCGCACTCCGGCGTCCAACGTCCCTATACCCTAATGTAGGGCTAAGCATGAACCGCCCGAACCGGTCGAGTTGGTCCAGTTCTTTGAAGTTTAAGTTCGGTCCACGGTTCCTAAAAATGGAACCGGTTCCCGAGTGGTCTGATTCTTGGTGGGGCAAGATCAGATCAAACCACTTGGACCGACCCTTTCTCGGCTCAAAGTGTTTTACACTTGGGAGTTCATAATGAAGATCACATTTCTCTTCAACTTTCAAAATCTTCCCTGACTCCTCCCACGCTCAATACTCACCTAAGGCCAAGCTCTCTCGTTCTTGTTTAGCTCTAAATGATCCCCATCTTGAGGCGACTCGGAGAGGGAAGGCTGGCTTCCCCTCTGACTCATTCTCATTCTCATTCAAGACTGACCACATTACCTATACATCGTGGTTATTGGCCTTCTTTTATTTCAAGACTAGAAGGTTTACCGAGCTTGAAGAAAATACTTGGCATGAAAAAATGCAACTTGCTTGTTAGGTAGGTTTGTTTGAATGATGAAGCTTTCATATATGTACGCTTGCATATTTGATCAATGTTCTTTAAAAAGTTTGTTAAACAATTCTCTAAACTTTTCTTTAAATTTTTTCCGGTCCCATTGGACCGCCCAGGAACCGGCCCCATTGGTCCAGTTCCCCGTTTCGAGGCAAAACTGAACTACCCTGAATCATGCACACCCCTACCCTCACGACACAGCCTCCTCACTCCGTGGTCGCTCCTCTTAGGCTCACCTGCTACCCTTTTAGTCCTCATAAAGGAAGCTCAATGTTCCTTCAATGATTGCCTTTGTTGTTGCCACCCTGTCGCCATGCTTTGCCTTAACACCAACAACTTCAACAACAGTGGTGGGCTTCAGCCGCTCCTTAAGTGCTATACATCAAGCCCTAACAAGCTCCAACAATACTGAGTTGCTTGTAGTGAAAGCTAACAACTTTAGTCAAGTCCTGTCGCTATGATGCCTCAAAACGTCACACGTGAAATGTATCTTTCCGGATATCTTTTATAAATATTAATGGCATGCATAAACACAATAAGATATTTACCAAATAAAATAAACACCAATAAGATATTCACATTATCCCATATAAGAAATCCTACAAGTTTAATTAATGTACAAATGCTTCTTTATGTCCTAAATATTATAATTGAACATACAAAATGTCAGATATCACAACTTTCCTCTTCTTAGATGAAATTTCAATTTACTTGATCATGTTGCAAAATATTGCGTTGCTAGCATATGATAGAGAGAATGGAGAAAGATGAAATAAAGGAAGCAGTAAATAGTAGAGAAAGCCTCTGGAAAAATTCTATTTCCTCTCTCTTCTCTTGTTTCAATGACCAGAACTGAGCCCCTTTTTACTATGTACTTATCATTAATATTAATGATTGGATATACATACATTGAATAGGGAGATGAATAGATGTGTTAGATACTAATGTACCATAGTAAGTTCATTAACTATAATGAATATTCATGTATTTCATAGAATTCCCCCTTGAATATTCATTGTATTATATTATAAATGTGCATTGAATAATACTACCTCATTAAAAAATCAAAATAATCGAATGTTAGATAGGGTAAAGGCTTGGAAGAACTCGTACTCGTAACGATGAACTGAAGTGGGTTACGATTAGACAATGCTTCGAGCTATCTTCTAGGAACTCTAATTCAAATTCATTAACAATGATACCTCTAAATCTACCTACTATCCTTCTCCAAAAATTTCGGTAGGTTGCGACAATCATTCATATCTAACAATGTTGACACTTAAATTTTGGTCAATTGGAAATAATATTTGAGGGAATATACGAATCGATTTTGTAATTTTGTTTGAAAATTCAATCAAGATTACGGAATATGTGAGAAGAAAGACTTGAGAAAATTTCTGATTTGATTACATGTGGATTTTGACAGGAGGAGATCCAATGAAGTATATTCGACAAAAAATCGGTGAAAAGATTGGATCTTAGGAATAGAATCGGAAAAAAGGGGAAGAAATAAAAAATCAACCTCGCTTGATTGAGAGAAAATCAAAGAATATATTTATTTTCCTTGATTCAAAATTTGATCTCCGGCTACATAAATGGGGGCACTCATACAATTCGGAGAGGCCACCCAATTGATAGACACGGCCACATTGAGGGTGCTTTTCTTTCACAAGCACAAAAGAAAAAAAAAGGAGTGTCATCTTCCCTCATTGGTCACTTCTACCGATTCTGCTTAGTGTCCATCACCAATCATCTTGTTGCTAGTCCCGAACGTTAGCATCCAGGTGAGCCGATCCACTCTTTGGTTGGGAGAACCGTTGAGAATACGAGTACCACCGCCACGAGTCAACGGAGCCAAGGGTTTGGATTTGAAGGCTAATTCACTGTTTAGGCAATGATTCTATTGTTTCAAATCCAAATTGACGAATTTCATTATCTAAATCGTGTTTTCAAGCAATGATGCATATTCTCGAGATTTTAAGGTATTCTCGAATTAGAAAAATCCTAATTCGAAGCGTGCATTGGTCGACAGTCCAATCTCATGCTCGAGATACGACTCGCGACCGCATGAAATATTGGCCAATCCGATCTCATGCCCGAGATACGATTTGCCGTTTTTCTCCGAGTTTGCTTGGATCGAAATATTATCTCATGTGATATTTTTTCCATACTTAATGTTGATTTCATTCCTTTAATATTAAAAAAAAACACAAAAAAGTAGATTCACGTAGATTCATTGCACGCATTAGATAGATTACCCCTACTTTATTTTGTGTGCATTTTAACTTGGAATTGAAAAAAATACCAATACAAATTGCATTTCATATTAATATTAATTTGCATATTAGATAGAAATTATATTCCATATTTAGATTAAGTTGCATATTAAGTAATATTGCATCGCATGTTTAGATTAGTTGCATATTAGATAATATCGCATGCCTAAATTAGGTTACGTATTTTATTTCAAGTTCAATAAAATCTAAAAAAATATTTCATATGCATGTCATTTCATAAATCATTTCATATAGTTTGCATACTAGGTTTTACTTGACATTTATATTAGGTGCATAAGTCTCATGTCATGTCATCTAGAATTTGCATGTTTAGGTCATAAAAATTTGATATCGTGTTAGAATAATACGTTTAGAAATTTAGGGTCATGTTAGATTAAAATTTATATTTTATTAGATTATTTAACTTCGAATTTTCATTTATTAATAAAAAATGCCTAAAAAATATCATTATTACGTCATGTAGACTAGCTTAATTTAGGATTGCATATCATACAACATATTAGGTTAGTCATATTTAGGGTTAGATTTTCATCATATGCATCGCATATTAGAATAGATTTTGTGAAAATCTTAAAAAAAAATCATTTGATTTGCTTTTGTGAAGCATTTACATTAATGTTTGTGCGCCTGCGTGATCACCATCCATTTTAGGGAATAAAGTTAAAATCAATTCAAACTACTTGCAAAGTTTTTTTTCGAAATAAAAGAAAAGGTACTCAAGTCCCCGAATTCATAATCTCTAGTTCGTAAAGGTAAAGTACAACTCTCGGTATTTTACATGAGTTTCTCTAATTGACCCATCGTGAATAAATAGTGGTAACTCCATTTGAAATCAATTTTGCATGTTAAAGAACTGACACCTAAGTCATGAATTGGTATGAGCTTGGGAGAGCTCGAGCTAGGCTAGACTTAGCAATCCATTAGCCGAACCCTAGGTGGTGCACCTTCGGGGAGGTCGCAACAGCTTGGTGACTCCGTTGGGGACTTGTTTCAAAGAACTCTAGTGGACTTAGGCCAATTTTCTTTTCTTTTTTTTCAACTTTTTGTTTGGCAACGAGGATTCCAGGTATATCCCTAACATATATGTTGAATGTTTTTGCAAGATGGTTTGGAATGAATGTTTGAATGCCTTTTTAGGAGCGTTGCTTGATTTCAATTGTTGTGCATGTTCTCATTGTTTTAGCACTACACTTTTGCACACACAACTCGCCGCCGGACATGGGTCCCACAGGATTACTTAGGATGGTGTTGAGGTAGATGCTACTCTGACCGCATGCCCGTGGTACGAGTCGCATATCTCAACCCCGAAATTTCTTTCTTGGTGTTGAGAGTATCCACCCCTGCCATCAAGCCTGTGACACGGGTCGACTCTTCGACTGTACCAGAGTCATAAGGACCTGACTCACTACGCGTGCCTACAGCTGGTCCGATCATTCTTGTGGCTATACTTTGTTATTCCTTCTAGAGTAGAAATCAAGCTGCACCTATCATGGGCATATTTATGTGATTGCTCTTGACCTACTTGTAAAGTAAGTCTTCTACCCCTATTCTTTGAACTTCATTTACATTTTTTGTTTTGTTTTTTTGGTCGATCCATGATGAGTCTAGGTTTCATGATAATTTTTTAGTTATAAGATATTTTCTTTTAAAAAAAGGAAAAAGAAGAAAACTTCAAAAGAAAAATGCATGGAATTCTTGTCAGATAACCTTGCTTGTTTTTATGATCCGGTTACTCATGTCTCAGAGCATAACTCTCTTAGTTTATGAAGCATTCGAAAATGACACACCAAATTTCAATGACAAGAAGCTCTCTATTTGATTGAAAGTCAATACCTTCGAAATAAAAGAATTTGCAAAGATTAAATTGAGAGCAAAAATCACATCGGAAAAGGTATGTCTTAATCCTTGACATAATTTCAAATGGCATTCCCTTACTTTTTTCATATAGATGACAAACTGTGGGGCATGTCAAACTCTCATGAGGATAGTAGATTTTCCAATTTGGCGGAGACAACGCATTAATGAGTGATGGGAATTTCTCTTATCTTAGATTACATTTATCTAGAGTCATATTCCTGCATGTTCTTTTGGTACAGGGGCATGGACAGAAATGTGGCATTGAAGGTTGAGTTTCCATATTATCAATCAATTCATGTGCCCATCTCCAAAGGCGGCCAATAAACTCTTAATTCCAATAAATTTCTTTTGAATTTGATATCATGTTCATTCTGTTGGGTGAGATGAATTGTTTGTGCTTAAAATGCTCATATATGCTAAAAGAAAAAGATTTTGCATGATAGTTTTGCTTGTTTTATTCATCATTCCTACTAAGGATTGCCAAGATAAAACAAATTAGAGATGTATCGGGATGACGAAAGGCAAACCTTATCCATACACAGTCCCATATTTTTACACTTATAAAGTTCCATGTCCACAAAGTAAAGAGTTCTCTCGCGAAAGGTACGATAACCGAAATGATGAGAGGCAGTTCATTTCTCTACTTAAAACACTAGAATGATCCATTGCTTACCCACTTTGAGCCCAAACACTTGTGAAGTTTCTTTTCATACTACCCCTGTCAAGAACCGCCCCACATCGGGGCAAATTGGGAGTACATTTGCTTAATTGGTGTCAAAAGATGAGAAAATTCGATAAAAACTTTCTTGCTTTCACTTGCATAAATCTTTGAGTATTGCTTTTACATGTGAAATCAAACGGTAAATCAAGTGCCTTAGGAATGATGAAGAGCATTCATTTCTCTATTCTAAACACTTTCATCCCTTGCTAGCCACTTTGATCCTACAATTTCATTTCATTAAATCCATATTGGTGATCATCTCTTGCACTGGGGCATGGAAAAAAATCAAAATCATTTGGAAACAGCAAAATACAAGCGCTACATCAAGGGATGTTAGCCCAAGATGTCATATCAGTCTAGTCCATTGGTAAAAAAAATTGCAAAAATGGGGCATGAAAAAACAGTGTGCTTGGTAAAATCAAAACCACTATGTCAGTCCGAATTCCAAAAAAAAAAAGTGAAAGAATCTAGGGGCATGAAAAAGAAATGTGCCTGGTAAAAGCAAGGCCGATGCCCATAGAGGTTAGAGCCAAAGGCTTAAGTTTGTAAAAGTCAACCCTCAACGTGTTCGGGTTTTCCCAGAAATGCTAAATGGAGCAATTTTGTGAATAATCTCTAGTGGATTTGATATCCGGTATCATCCCTAGTGAAGTAAAGCCAGAAGCTCGAAAACTGAACTTGGAAACAATCCTCAATAAAATAAATCCGGTGACAATTTTAAGATGATCACCAACTCTTCACCTCATACACACTTTTTGAGCTTAACGATCCAATCATTTCTCACCTTTGAATCAATCCTACAATACATCCTTTTTAAAGTCTCTTCTGATTAGGGCGCTTGAATTAACTTGAGATTATAATGTTTTAAGCTTAGCTCGAAAGAGTGCATGCAAGATTATTTTTATCTTTTCTGTAAAGTTCTTGACTTGGAAACCCGGAGACATTTGCTGAAAATAAATTTCTAAGCCTTGACTCAAAGAGTCCCCTTTGTTGAGCCATTGACCAAACCCACGTTACATCCCTGATAAAGACCTCTCTAATTGGTAAAGTCATACTGCTTGCGAGAGTACTTGGACCCTTGTCGACATGATGATGGCAAGATAGATTGACTCTTAAATAATCTTTATCCAATGAGAGTAAGTGAAAGCCCTTTCTAACAGAAAGTATTTCATTTGTCATTCTTAAGAAATTCACGCTATGAGCGAAAATGATCCTGATTGATGATCTTTTCTAGTGGAAATTTGCTGATGTCAAGCATGATGAAACCATCACATATGAAAAGAAACTTGATTGAAATGTATGCCTTGATGAATGCATATGTTGTGTCTGACAGGTAATGTTTCCTTGAAGACCGAAGAGTGCTAAAGTTTGTTCATTGAGGCCTTACATTTGCCTCAATATTCCAAAATGCTTGATTGGAGCTTCAAGCATATTTTCCTTGAAAGTACGAAGGGAATTTTCAAGTCATTTACCCGATTGGAGTTTCAAGTACCTTTTCAAAAGTCCGAAGGGAGTTTTCGAACCTATTTCACTTTTTCTCTCCAAAGTCCGAAGGGAGTTTCCGCCAATTTTTATATTTTCTCTTGAAAGTTCGAAGGGAATTTTCAAGTCAATTACCTGATTGGAGTTTCAGGTACCCTTTTCGAAAGTTCGAAGGAAGTTTTCGAACCAATTTCTATATTTTCTCTTGAAAGTCCGAAGGGAATTTTCAAGTCAATTACCTGATTGGAGTTTCAGGTACCTAACCTATTTCACTTTTTCTCTCGAAAGTCCAAAGGGAATCTTCGAGTCTATTACCTGATTGGAGTTTCAGGTATCTTTTTAGAAAATCCAAAGGGAATTTTCTATCTTATTGAAATACTTGATTGGAGTTTCAAGTATTAGCTTTAACGAAAATCCGAAGGGAATTTTCAAGCCAATTTAGACATCCGATTGCAGTTTCAAGTATTTTTGAGAAAATCCGTAGGGAATTTTCTAGATATTTGTCTAAAACAATCTTGTACTCGAAGTTTACTTCCTCAAGTGCTTAGGTAAGTAGCTACAGACATTTTTTCTATCTCTGCATTTGCATAACAATGAAAAAAATGAGTGTGGACTCATTGAGGCCCACATTTGCAAAAACATTCATCACATGGCATTGCATGAAAAAAATGGGATTCATGGTCTTGACAAAAATATCATCCATCACATTGCATCATCAAAATTTAGGTATCATTTTGTCTTTGAATACAACCTCTACGAGCTCACCTTCAAAGAGGGGCAACTGTTGACACCTAAATTTTGATCAATTGGAAATAATCTTTGAGGGAATATATGCATCGATTTTGTAATTTGTTTGAAAATTCAGTCAAGATTACGAAATACGTGAGAAGAAAGATTTGAGAAATTTTTTGATTTGATTACATGTGGATTTTGGCAGGAGGAGCCCCAAAGATGTATATTCGATAAGAAATCGACGAAAATATTGGATCTTAGGAACATAATCGGGAAAAAAAAGGGGAAGAAACAAAAAATCAATCTCGCTTGATTGAGAGAAAATCAAAAAATATATTTCTTTTCCTTGATTCAAAATTTGATCTCCGACTATATAAATGGGGGCACTCATACAATTCGGAGAGGCCACACAATTGGTAGACACGGCCACATTGAGGGTGCTTTTCTTTCACGAGCACAAAAGAGAAAAAAATGAGTGTTATCTTCCCTCACTGGTCACTTCTACCGATTCTGCTCGGTGTCCATCACCAATCATCTTGTTGCTAGTCCTCAACGTTAGCATCTAGGCGAGCTGATCCACTCTTTGGTTGGGAGAGCTGTTGAGAATACAAGTACCACCGCCATGAGTCCACGGAGCCAAGGGTTTGGATTTGAAGGCTAATTAATAGTTTAGGTAATGATCCTATTGTTTCAAATCCAAATTGACAAATTTCATTATCTAAATCGTGTTTTCAAGCAATGATGCATATTCTCGAGATTTTCAAGTATTCTCAAATTAGAAAAATCCTAATTCGGAGCGTGCATTGGTCGACAGTCCAATCTCCTGCTCGAGATACGACTTGCGACCGCATGGAATATTAGCCAATCTGATCTCATGCCCGAGATACGATTCGTCGTTTTTCTCCGAGTTTGCTTGAATCAAAATATTATCTCATGTGATATTTTTGTCATGCTTAATGTTGATTTCATTCCTTTAATATTTCAAAAAAAATTCACAAAAAAGTAGATTCATGTAGATTTCATTGCACTCATTAGATAGATTACCCCTAGTTTATTTTGTGTGCATTTTAATTTCTAATTAAAAAAATACCAAAAAAATTGCATTCCATATTAATATTAAGTTGTATATTAGATAGAAATTGCATTCCATATTTAGATTAAGTTGCATATTAAGTAATATTGCTTTGCATGTTTAGATTAGTTGCATATTAGATAATATCGCATGCCTAAATTAGGTTACATATTTTATTTCAAGTTCAATAAAATCTAAAAAAATTATTTCATATGCATGTCATTGCATAAATCATTTCATATAGTTTGCATACTAGGTTTTACTTGACATTTAAATTAGGTGCATAAATCCCATGTCATGTCATCTAGAATTTGCATGTTTAGGTCATAAAAATTTGATATCATGTTAGAATAATACATTGAGAAATTTAGGGTCATGTTAGATTAAATTTTATATTTTATTAGATTATTTAATTTCGAATTTTCATTTATTAATAAAAAATTCCTAAAAATATCATTAGCACGTCATGTAGACTAGCTTAATTTAGGATTGCATGTCATACAACATATTAGGTTAGTCATATTTAGGGTTAGATTTTCATCATATGCATCGCATATTAGAATAGATTTAGTGAAAATCCCAAAAAAAAATCATTTGATTTGCTTTTGTTAGATAGTCTTTGTTTATTGTCTTGTTAAGCATTTACTTTAATGTCTGCGCCCCCGTGTGATCACCATCCATGTTAGGGAATAAAGTTAAAATCAATTCAAGCTGCCAGCAAAGTTTTTTTTTCGAAATAAAAGAAAATGTACTCAAGTCCCTGAATTCATGATCTCTGGTTCGTAAAGGTAAAGTACAACTCCCGGTATTTTACATGGGTTTTTAATCGACCCACCGTGAAATCAATGTTGCATGTTAAAGAGCTGATACCTAAGTCGCAAATTGGTATGAGTTTGGGAGAGCTCGAGCTAGGCTAGACTTAGCAATCTATTAGCCAAATCCTAGGTGGTGCACCTTCGGTGAGGTCACAACCAACAAAAACAAGACATTAAATAATGCATTGACTTATTAAATATACAAAAGCATTGCAAAATAGAAAGATATATCCATGACCTAGCCCAATAAATTTTTTTATGCATTCTCGCTGCAATCTTCAACATTAATCAACCTAGTAAGCCTCTCAACCAATCTTGAATGCAAATAAAAGCTTCTATAACTCAAGTGTCAAACAATTTCGAAAGCTATCAAGTACACAATCAAATATACTGAAAATTGGCTTTAAAGCAATGTTAGTTACAAGAATACTAAAAAATATCTTGAACCATCAAATATAGGAATTTAAACTTTTGGCCAACAATATTCCACTACATCAAAAGGTCAAACTCATGAATTTCTTCACCATGAGCTTTAAGATACCGATCGAGCTCTGATAAGTTGCCCTCAGACACTTTTTTTTCCTCATCAACGAAGCCTTCATACGTCTTTCGCAAATCGAATTCTAAGTCATAATCATTCTCTTTATCTATGTTGTGCTCCTCTTGGCTATTAGGATCCTAACTACTTGTCACAAGAACCATAAGAACATTTCGCCTAAAAAACAAATGTTTTAGGGTAATCTTCACCTTATCGTACATCTTATCAACTTTCGCACTATCATCATTGATTAGTCTATAATAATACATCACATAATACCAAATTTTTTCTTGGATTCAATATTATTATAATGAACACCATCATGTTGATTTTTGAAACTCACATAATATTTATCAAACTTATCTTTCATCTTTGCACTCATAGGTTCCACCCTAGGATCCAAAGTCTTTGTTATTTAATTTAGAGAGTTATACAAAGTAGCTATCCCCTTAAAATAATCAGTTGTACTGATATACAGACTTCTAGACATCTTATTGGTGGCATCATAAAACTTATTCAAAAATGTGTAAAGAATTTCAGCATTTTCCCAATCTTCATGTTTAGGACTACCAAAGTTAAGCTAAGATAGAAAGAAAGATAATCTTCTTTGATGCAGTCAAAAGTTTTTCATAGCGTCAAGGCAGTGTCTAAATTGAAATAAGTGGAATTCTATCTACTAGTGACATCAAGGCAAACTCAACCCTTATAATTGATTATTGCACTCTCTATACAAATCTTGGAATGTTTTAACTTTCATAGGAGAACTTCTCACATACCTAATCAGGTTTTGAATACGTGAAATAGAATCACATACTTTAGTCAAGCCATCACTCGCAATCATATTAAATATAGGAGTTGTGCACCTCATGTGTAAAACATCACAATTTAATATCAATAGCCTCATTCTTGAAATTTTTCATTAAAAAATCTAATGTTAACATCAATTGAACTAGCATAATCTACAGTGATTGGGGACACATTTTTCTCTAATGTCCACTCATAGATGCATTCTCAACCATTTACCCAATTTCCTTTCTCTTATGACTTGGCATCACCACAAAATTGATGATTCTTTTGTGAAATTTTCAGTTTTCATCAATAAAGTGTGCAATTAGATATAAATAATTCAAGTTTTGAATGGAACTCCATATATCAGTCGTGAGTGCGACTCTAGAATTAGGCTTCCAAAAGTAAGTCTTTAAACTTATTTTTCCATAAAAATACAACTACATGTAATCTCTAGCCACTGTAAACCATGAGAGATGATTGAAGAGAGTTTGTAATCAATTAATAAAATCATGAAATTCAACATGCTCAATCATTAAAAAAGGTAGTTTATCAATCATAATCATCTTAGCAATATTTACCTACAATGATCTTGATCAAATTTTCATATAGATAAGACATTAGCACTACCCATATTGGTATTTCCCCTTGTCATTTGAGTCCCATCTACTCTACATGCTACAAACAATTTCTGCTTCTTGTCTATATTGTAAGGATAGTTATTTCACTTTCTCACGTGCTTTCACACAGCATAAGTATTGTTATCAATGCAATACATAGACCCGACCCTACAATAAAAGCATATCGCCTTAGTTTTTGCCATCTCATTACTTATGTCTCTATGAAATCGAAGCCTGCTGATTTTCGTTTCCTAGATTGGGTAGGATAAGAAATTCATGGATTTCTTCATATCCCATCCATTGTTTGGTAATTACTGATTTAAAGTTGGATATCTTCATATCTTATCACATCTATCACTTGATGAATTACGAATTTAAATTCATATATTTAAAAACAATAACATTAAGCAAGTACAAATTTTCAGATTTAATATTCACAAAATCATCCAAAACAATATATCCTTTTCAAATTAACATATTCTTATTGAATTTTATGATTACGCATTGTTCTTTTTCGTTCCTTTGAAATAATCTTTTGGTTACCCCATTCTACATTAAACGTTTTTAGAATGACATCAATTTCAATATATTCACTTTGAAACATGAATTCTTTTTTTCTCTTACAAGTTTTTCATTTATTTTTATTTTGTTATAGGTCTAATACCAAATCAAACAAATGCTCAATTAGAACAAAGCATAAAGTCCAAAGTTCATTTTTTTTTCCAGCTGCTATGAGAATGCAATGACAATTTATCATGTTAACAAATGATCTTTAAACAATTCACATTCATAAAGAAAATTATAGTTCGTCGCTTTCGTAAAATGTTGATGTGAATCGGAGAGTTATCGAGAAGAAGGCTTCAACGTCGATACTTTGGATAAGAGCTTATTCAATTGAGTTTAAAACTTTTCAAGGGTTTTCTCATTTTTATGCTAAACTAAAAATGTTTTTTCAAAACTGAAAATCAAAAATTGGTTCAAGACTTATAGAATTAATACTATATGAAAAAAATTATGGTCAACCACCTAGACGTTCTTTATTATTATTATTATTATTATTATTATTATTATTATTTTCGATTTTTTAATTTTAATTTTTTTGTATTTTTTAAAAAATGAAATTTTGAATTTTTTATAATTTTTTTGAGTTTTTATTTTTTTATTTAGTACTTTTTTTTTTAATTTGAAAAAGTGGACTTCTGACCGTGTCGAGAAAACCCGATCTGGCTCTCTGACCCGGACCCAACAAAAGTGTTGGAGTCATCTGTGGGTGAATGATGGAGAAAGAAAAAAAGCAAAAAATAGTTTTATGTTTCGGATGAAAAATCCTATCCCACCTTATCCCACCCTCTCTCTCGGATTTTTTTATCCGGTTTATATGATTTCTATATCCGAACTTATCCTATCTTAGATAGCTATCAAAAACGGGATATGATAAAACATATCATATCATGGTTTTTATCTGATCGACCAAACGTAGCCTTAGGGTTTCGTGCTACGTCATCGTGAGCCACAATTCGAGGTTTATAGAGAATATTTGATATCATGAAATTTGGTGTTGTTGTTAAAGATCTTATTAGTTTTAACATTATATGTTTGTTCTATAATTATGATGATATACTTTGTTAACTTTCTTGCAGTATATATACGTTAACCAATAATTAAAAGATTGATTACGTGTCATCGCATCTCTATGATATCATATTATCATGACAAAGCTATGTTGGTTAAAGTTTAACTTGAACATGACGCCTTTATTAATCATTTTAGGACTTTGAAACCCGATCATGATATGTTTATTAAAAGAGTTACACTAAATAACATGTTTGATTTGCTTAAAATTCGGACTTATATATAAAAGCTGCATATTTTTTTCATTTGTACATAATAATATCTAAATATATCATTGTACTATTTTGACAAAGATAATCGGTTCATCTATATATTTCAACACATCAACATGTTGTGCATAGGTTCAAAGGGGGTTAACCTACATCAGTAAGACGCTTGTTGTTCGTGTATAAGCCAATTGATTTATATATTATTTTCACATGATTAGCCTTGGCATGAACATATTTAATTATGTGTCACGGATTGGGTCAATTGGTGAGCCTTACTCCTCAGTCCGTTTACAGAAAATCATGCATGCTGGGACCACAGTTGTTAGAAATTTCTTTTTGGAAATCCATCTGAATGGGAGGACGGAAAGTTCCTTTTAGAATTATCCAGTTGTATAATTATAATGAGCAGGCTACTCGGAGGGCAATTACCACAACAATTCACAACAATCATAATTACGATTTTTCCGAGGTAGATTTCGAACCGAAGACCACCGGTTCATGGGCCGACAGCGTCGGAAATCCCTTCCCAGTGGGTCGATCCCAGGATGGGTCGAAAGTTTATTCCTAACACACATATTAGTTGCCGGTTAACGTGTGATTTGTATTCTTTATAGCTCTTTTGGATTCTATAAGCGTAAATGGTACAATATTATGAACTGAATTTAAGAAACAATCTTGTCAATCATAATACATGACAGAGTAATTTTCCAGTGCACTCATTTTCTCCTAAGTCATGACATGATAGGAAAATCATAGAATATTTCGATATGATCAGAGTGACAAGAGAGAGAAAAATGCTTGTCAATGTACCTAATAATTCGTGCTATTCGTTGCATTGCGTTGTGGTGTGACTAAGATTTTTCGATGGCTACACTGGTTTAGTTTGGACATCGCATGCCCAATAATTTGATTCGATAAGTTGCTAGAACTATGGCAAGGCAAAAGGAACCCTTTTTACCAGCTGTATGAGACCTGTCGCGTTCTTTGCACGAGTGGAGGCATTGGCATTTAGTAATGAACCAGAAAAGCAGCTTTACAGGATAAAAGCATCACTTAACTCGTGTTCCATCCCTTTCATCAGTCCAAGTCATTCACAGGTGTCCCGGCTAACTCCTCCTTATTTGAAAGTCTCTTTTCTTTTTCTCTTTTTGGCTTCTGAATTTGGGATTTTGGCAATTTGAGAACAATTAATAAGTCGACTCGATTCCCGCTGTCGCGATCGTGACATTGAGCCTCGCCATTTGCAGATGTATCTGAACATCGTTGGTCAGGTGATCCCAAGCTCCTTAGCGTTCTTCACCTACTACTTGACCCAAGTTCCCAAGAAATTTCCCTTTCCTCCTCTTCTTTTATTATCTATCATATAAATTTCGTAGAAATATCCATCTCCCATTGTATAAAACTGAGACGGAATAGACAATTAATTATCACATTTACATTGGCCGGCAGAAGTTTCGCAGAACATTTCATAGTCTTTATCTTGTCTAGACTGCTTTTCTCTTATTCCCTCATGATCCTAATCTATTAACTCGGAAATTCAAGATTACTTGCACATAGGAATGTTTGTTGTGATAATATCCAATCCAAAGGTTTAACTTATTCGATAGACAGAGACAAGAAGCATAACTCATTACATTCATGTATTTGAGCAAGTTGGGCTACTGCTTGACATCCCTTCTCATGCGCAAGTAGAAATGAAAAATGGTGGGGCAAGTGTCATTTATGTAAAATAGAAATTAGGAAATCAAGATTTAAAAAAGATGATAGGAACCAAATTGGACAATCAACCAAACGAGGGTGTAAATGATGTGCAACTTGACAATAATACTGTAGTAGAAAGTCCAATTCAAAATATTAAACTATTAGATGGAGGCAGTCTATGTGTATATAAAAATGTGAAGCATGTCCCCAATATTAATCTAAAAGTTTATATTTCTTGCTACATAAAGATGATCTCGTAAATCTTAGTTTCTCGTTAGTTCGAAGTTGATTGTTTTGGAGAAAAGTAGTGCCACCGTTAGATTGAAACCCTCGTTGGCCTTCTTCACTTACATTCACAATAGATAGGAATTCTTTTAGCGACAAAATAAGGGGTTTTCTCATTAGAAAATTGATATTCTCTGAAAAGATTCACTCCTGCTCTTATTGGCCTGTGAAGTCAACTCCCAACAGTGGCTGCATTCCATTTTTCTATCGCAAATGTATTGTTTAATCTGTAGTTTAATTATTTGCATGAGAATACGTGAAGCTATTATTGCGGATCTACCATTATTTGAGAATGAGTATGTCTGTCTTTTGCGAACGTCTCTTTGTCATAAAATATTCACAAACGCTCGTTATGCATGTTGCTGGATAGCTCTATGCATGTCATCATTGCATGCCATGCATTTAATAACATCATGATGCCCGTGCATGCCATCTACCTAGATGCGTGTTACATACGTAGAATTTCTAAGTTTGAACTTAAAAAGTATCTTGACTCGAGAACAAACTGGTAGTCGAGGTACTTAAATGTTTTTGTGATCAACCACCGTAAGAAACACACCAATAATTCTAGCAAGGATTTCAGGTCTCATCTTCAGTATTATTGTTTCCATAATGCTTTGACAATGATGTTTTGTTTCTGGGCATATGGTTAGAATCTGTTTCGTCACATTCACATTTTAATTTGATATACGTGGAAAAAATTCCGGGAAAAGACACTCATGTCTCCTGGAAAAGATGCCAGGATCTAGAAGTTCTACTCACCGGGGAAAATTCTACACCAGTGCATACGAAGGTAACTAATTTGTTGATAAATAAAATATTGTCGTGCGTGAGGATTAAATTATAGTGGATTATGAATGGGTGCTTTTAGCAGACAAGCTTTCACTAGTACAACATGCCAGCCTTATTCTCTTAATTTATGGAGGCAAACTAAAGAAGATGTCATATATGAACTGATTAAGCCATGAAGTTAGAACTGTGGCAATGCGCCGCCCCTCCCTTTAAAATAAAAGTAAAATAAAATCGCTACCTAAGTCCACCCATGTTTCTGTTAATTTAAACGGGAGAATACACAATTAATACTCATTTAAGAAAAATGCTAATTTAATTATGATTAGCTTACAAATTAGTTTAAACATGCACTAATTGTCTGCCATATCACTTCAATAAAGCAATTTTGCATATCAATATCAACATATCTTGCAATGCTCTCAATTAATTTACCTCTTAGTAGCAACCCAAACTTCACAGGTAATGAGAAATTTGATCTATGTGCATCGGATGATCCCGAATGAGCTGAACTCACATGCACCGCTAAATGAGTAAGACTCAAGGAAGAGCCATATGATTCGAGAATGCATGTGCATTGGACTTAGATGTGCAAGGATCAAGTAAATATGGCTACTTACCAAGTTTAAGCTTTGCCAATCCCGATATTTTGTTTTTTCCTTTCAAGTAGGTGACCCTAGGGGTGTGCATGATCTAGGGCTGTCCGGTTCCCCCTCGGAATCGGGAACCGGACAACCTAAGTCCTAGATCGTACCGGACTGAGTCCGATCCAATTCCTAGAAAATCTAATGGACCGGTTGGGAACAGGAAAAATTCTAAAAACATTGAATTTCTTTACTTATTTTTAAGAAAAAAATATTTTGGTAAATTTTGGTAAAGATAAAAACTTTAGAAATTTAAATTGAGTTCTTTTTACTTTTTTTACATCTTTATTTTTAATAATATATAAAAAATTAACCGGTCTGATCTGAGCTTCCTAAGAACCAGGAACTGAACTATCAGGACACCAATTTCACGTTTGGGAATGGGACCCGACCAATGGTCTAGTTCCCAGTCAGTATAGGCGGTTCCCAATTCGAACGGTCTAAGTTGCTCACCCCTAGCTGACCCCACTATTAGAAATACACTTGCATTGTGGATCGGATCCAAATGTCAATTTGAAGATCATGTCATTATCATGAAAAGTTTACCCTCTTAAATAAACTCAAGTGACCATTAGAAGAACGAATTACAATAGAAACAGTTGACCTCCAATTAGTGCAAGAGATAACAATTCTACCTCGTTCCCTGTGAGACAAACTGACGTGATTACATTTATGTGAAGCCAAAACTTTTTTTGGCCAAAGCTGTGAAGTCAAATTTAGATATGCGTATGTTAGGAGTACAAAGAAGGGGCTCGGCCAAGAAAACTAGTCAGGAAGGGGACATCAGTTTGGTAGCTCCGGTCTGTTTTGGAGGCAAATACTATTCTGTAGAATGTACTAGTGATAAAGGTGGAATTCTATCCTTTGGTGTCAAAAATCACAGGATTTTTTTTCCTATACCGGTTAGCTTCAAAAGTGTTTGTAAGTGGCAAAAATCTGGTGAAGAAAAAAATAACCTGTGATTTTTCTGATTACTTGTCCGTAGTTACCGACGACATTTTGTTAGTTTGCAAATGAGAACCTTTTACACCAATTTTTGTAAATTAAAATTTGATGGACGATAGCAAAATATCCTTTCACTTTAAGATAAGAGAAGTTGGTATTTAAAAACTTAAATGAATATTAGTGACTAACTTAAATAGGAGTTGGTAACATAACATTAGTTGGAAACTTGATTGAAAATTGTTATCGGTCACTATAATTGAGGTTTATAATTTCAACAAGAGTTATGAAAATCTAAAAAGTTGGCAAGAAAAGAAAATTAAAAGTAGTAGTTCAGTAAAGTTTTTGGAAAATTTAAAAATTATATATAGATAAGCTTGATAAGGATTCATTTAAGAGGTAATTAATACATTTAAGGGGTTTGTGAGAGAGAGAAAAAATTGTTAAAGATAACCAAAGTTGATATACTGAAAATAAATGAATTTTGGCTATTTTTCCACATAAGAGTTGGTAACTTAGAACTAATGTTTATTTTATCAGAAAAAAATAATAAGTCATTCGAACAAAGATTGCTAAATTCAAGTAGGATATGGTAAATTTAAGGTATTTCATAAAGAAAGGACAAATAAGAACCCGTAAAAGACTAAAAATAAGTTGTATTCTGTAAATTGTTAAAAAAAGATCGTAATTCCATAAAAATGTTAATAAGTTACCAACAAGTTACTAGAAAGTTAAATGATCGGTATTTTCTCTTGCGAATGATTTTTTGGCCCTTACTAATTATTTTAAGAATCTACCAGCATGTAATAAAAATTATATTTTTTGGAGTGAAACCGCATGAAATCTACGGCGACAGTGGGAAGAAGTTGTACGGCTCTTGCGAGGTTGGTGTCGATGATGTGTGCTGCGCCATGGGTTGGAGGATAAAATAGGAGCGGGAGGGGAGAGGGTGAGGGATCTATTCATATGTACTTATGTCTGTGTGAAAAAAAAAAAAGAACCGTGTCGCGATCTCGTAACAGAGACGGATGATGGGACTACGAATGGTTGCTGAGGATGCGAATCCGGTTAGACGAAAAAACAAAAAAATACTCAAGTTGACTTGCCTTTCTACATCTTTTAAATCCGAATAGACCAAAAGAGCTGATGATGTTGATGTAAGTATGAAGCACATAATGACATTGATGACATGTTAGTTGCGAGGCTTGTTATGAAAACAAAACCTAAGTTGCTCTAATTCTCAGTCCGATTAGACGAGGCGGTATGGTTTTTGCTTAAACCTTATTTAGTGCCATTTTACTACAAACTACTTAATTACATGAATGGCTTGCATCCACTTCAACATTTTTCAACCATTAGCATTAAGAAGAACGTTGGGAATCAGATCAAATATATTTTTAAGAATCTCCCTCCAAAATTTTGACGCTAACCCTAAAAACCAAAAAAAGAAAAAAGAAAAAAATAATTGGGCGCCAGAGATAGCAAAAAAATACAAATAGATTTTTTATTTAAATTTGAATTTGTCTTTCTTAGATATGGCCTGGTCCAACTTCCAAACTTCAATCCTTCGGGTAATACGAATTGTCTTTCGCCACAAGAGAGGGTCAAAGAAGAAAATTCTGCGCCAAACAAAATAAACAATGACTGAGCAGCAGCCTTCATATCATACGCATGGCCGGAAGACCACACATTATTAAAATGGACCACCCCTTAATGATAATACAAATTTTCATGTCAAAGTTATAAAAATGTCTCTTCTTCAAACATAGGGTGTGACCAACTTGGAAGTACCCACTTACGTATTTGTCTCTTACCTATTTTCTTTATGACATATTATTGAATACACTCTTGATGTCGCTTCCACATGTACCATTTCACACCAAAATTCGTGCATTGGACTTGCTTCGAAGACTCACAGCTCTTTCAAACGAGCCGTTACTTACAATTAAGGGAGGATTATTGGATTATTAGGGTCAGATGCTTGTGTTGAGTTCCATCGTGTTCACTTCTTTTAAGTCACATTATTTGCATATCTTATGCCTACGGACTTTGACAATGTAATGTAAATCCTAATATTACAAGTTCATGATCGTTAAGGAAATGCAAAATAAAAAATTGGGGTCATGTTGGCATCGTCTCTTAAAAGAATCATTAAGGATAAATCCCGTTTAATTGCCGTAGAGGAAAGTTTGCTTTATTTTTTTCTTGACATGAACTCTCTCTCTCTCTCTCTCTCTCTCTCTCTCTCTCTCTCACATTGACTCGACTTAAGTTGATTAAAAGTTTAATCTTGTATTCTAAACTTAGAAACCATCTTTGGCCAACACTAAATAATTTGAGTAAAGTCTTAGTGCTTACAATGGTCAAATTTGGAATAAGCTGGTCAAGATTAATGCACGTCTCAAGATTGCAAGTTTTTACATAATATGTTTTCTTTTAATATTTCCGCTATAGGATTTAAATCTCAAGGTTTAATTGAAAACTATAAATATAATTCTAGTCAGTGAATTTGTTTGAAGATTCACATGGCGTCGCGCAGCACAACAAAACATTTTTCTGACTGTTCTCGATTACTCCAAGAATATGTTAATATATAAGAATAAGAAGTCTACAACTCAGCATGGACCAGGGTCGCATAGTAATATAAAGGTACATGGACCCTCTACAGCAAGAAAATGCATATATAAACCTTCTCCTTGTCTCTCCTTTGTCATCTCCTGGCAAGGCAAGAGATTCCATATCTTAGAAAATGGGTCAAGTTTTATTTTTGTTTTTTGAAATGCGTAATGGCCATTCATATATTATAGAAGTTGCATTGACTAGTTCATATCTTGTAAATTGATTTATGTTTTGGGTGCCACGTCGTTCTCCTTTTGCTTGCACTCTTCCTAGTCAATGTGGAAATCCGAGATTTGACGTTAAAAATAGGAAAAAGAAGAAAACGTAAACATTGAAAGGGTCTAAAGTCGTAGCCATGTGGACACCATTTGACCATTGCACTGGTCCTGAATTCCACCACCATTGACCTTTCACATGTTGTTATTTGCTAGCACTGAGAAGCAATTTATTTAAATTTATTTCACTGGTTGATAATGTAATGTGCTTTGTCCTTGTCATCTAGGATATTCTTCTTATATCGTATATTTGGGAGGTGGAAACAAAAATATATTGTGGTCGATAAAATTTCTTATGGAAAAACTAAAATTTATTACTTTGGAAAATTTAATTGAATTTCACTGATTAGATGTTATTTTCAATTCAATATATGTGATTTATAGTAGTCCCAATTTTCTCAAGAGACTTGTAAAATTAAAGTTAAGCAAGAGAAAATTAGTTTTTGTTTATCACATTCCCATCAAAATACAAACTACTATTAAAGTTTAGAAAAATTACATTTTCGTGCACATTGAAAGTCAATCTAAATAGATTGCCTCATAAATTTAACTTGTGTTGTGGATTTAAGGGACAATTGCCAAATAAGTCCTAAACCTTTTGCTACTTTGCCGATTCAGTCCTAAACCTTTTTTTTATGCCAAATGAGTCTTAAACCTTTTACAACTTTGCCAATTAAGTTCTTCTGGCGGATTTTGGCCGGAAAATGCATACGTGGCGACGACATGCCATGACCAGACCTCGCCGGCGACATGGCACAAAAAAAATTCAAAAAATTCGAAAAAAATTAAAAAAAAGGGGAAGGGCTGGAGCCCTCCACCTGTGGCCACCGCCCCATCACCGGTGGGGTGGCGATCATGCCCCCAGCCCCGCCGACGTCCAGATCTGGATGCCGGCAAGGCTGGACGAGGGTCGCCGGCCCTACTTGAGGGCCGGTGATCCCTCGCCTCGCCCAAGCGAGGCTTGCTACAGATCCCCCGGCCAATGAGGGCCGGGCGAGCTTGCCCAGCTGTTGCAGATCTGTAGCTGGGGGCGAGCTTGCCCCCAGCTGCAGAGCTCACCCCCAGCTACAGATCTGCAGCTGGGGGCAAGCTCGCCCAGCTGCAAATCTGCAACAGTTGGGCGAGCTCGCAGCAAGCCTCGCCTGGGTGAGGCGAGGGATCGCTGGCCCTCAAGCAGGGCCGGTGACCCTCGTCCAGCCCCGTCGGCGTCTAGATCTGGACATCGGCGGGGCTAGGGGCATGGCCGCCACCCTACTGATGATGGGGTAGCGGCCACAGGTGGAGGGCTCCAACCCTCCCTCTTTTTTCGAATTTTTTGAATTTCTTTCGTGCCACATCGCCGCCACGTTGTCGCCGGCGAGGTCCGGTCATGCCACGTCATCGCCACGTATGCATTTTCCGGTCAAAATCCACCGGAAGGAATTAATTGGCAAAGTTGCAAAAGGTTTAGGACTCATTTGGCATAAAAAAGGTTTAGGACTGAATCGGCAAAGTAGCAAAAGGTTTAGGACTTATTTGGCAATTGTCCCTTAAATCCACAACACAAGTTAAATTTATGAGGCAATCTATTTAGATTGACTTTCAATGTGCACGAAAATGTAATTTTTCTAAACTTTAATAGTAGTTTGTATTTTGATGGGAATGTGATAAACAAAAACTAATTTTCTCTTGCTTAACTTTAATTTTACAAGTCTCTTGAGAAAATTGGGACTACTATAAATCACATATATTGAATTGAAAATAACATCTAATCAGTGAAATTCAATTAAATTTTCCAAAGTAATAAATTTTAGTTTTTCCATAAGAAATTTTATCGACCACAATATATTTTTGTTTCCACCTCCCAAATATACGATATAAGAAGAATATCCTAGATGACAAGGACAAAGCACATTACATTATCAACCAGTGAAATAAATTTAAATAAATTGCTTCTCAGTGCTAGCAAACAACAACATGTGAAAGGTCAATGGTGGTGGAATTCAGGACCAGTGCAATGGTCAAATGGTGTCCACATGGCTACGACTTTAGACCCTTTCAATGTTTACGTTTTCTTCTTTTTCCTATTTTTAACGTCAAATCTCGGATTTCCACATTGACTAGGAAGAGTGCAAGCAAAAGGAGAACGACGTGGCACCCAAAACATAAATCAATTTACAAGATATGAACTAGTCAATGCAACTTCTATAATATATGAATGGCCATTACGCATTTCAAAAAACAAAAATAAAACTTGACCCATTTTCTAAGATATGGAATCTCTTGCCTTGCCAGGAGATGACAAAGGAGAGACAAGGAGAAGGTTTATATATGCATTTTCTTGCTGTAGAGGGTCCATGTACCTTTATATTACTATGCGACCCTGGTCCATGCTGAGTTGTAGACTTCTTATTCTTATATATTAACATATTCTTGGAGTAATCGAGAACAGTCAGAAAAATGTTTTGTTGTGCTGCGCGACGCCATGTGAATCTTCAAACAAATTCACTGACTAGAATTATATTTATAGTTTTCAATTAAACCTTGAGATTTAAATCCTATAGCGGAAATATTAAAAGAAAACATATTATGTAAAAACTTGCAATCTTGAGACGTGCATTAATCTTGACCAGCTTATTCCAAATTTGACCATTGTAAGCACTAAGACTTTACTCAAATTATTTAGTGTTGGCCAAAGATGGTTTCTAAGTTTAGAATACAAGATTAAACTTTTAATCAACTTAAGTCGAGTCAATGTGAGAGAGAGAGAGAGAGAGAGAGAGAGAGAGAGAGAGTTCATGTCAAGAAAAAAATAAAGCAAACTTTCCTCTACGGCAATTAAACGGGATTTATCCTTAATGATTCTTTTAAGAGACGATGCCAACATGACCCCAATTTTTTATTTTGCATTTCCTTAACGATCATGAACTTGTAATATTAGGATTTACATTACATTGTCAAAGTCCGTAGGCATAAGATATGCAAATAATGTGACTTAAAAGAAGTGAACACGATGGAACTCAACACAAGCATCTGACCCTAATAATCCAATAATCCTCCCTTAATTGTAAGTAACGGCTCGTTTGAAAGAGCTGTGAGTCTTCGAAGCAAGTCCAATGCACGAATTTTGGTGTGAAATGGTACATGTGGAAGCGACATCAAGAGTGTATTCAATAATATGTCATAAAGAAAATAGGTAAGAGACAAATACGTAAGTGGGTACTTCCAAGTTGGTCACACCCTATGTTTGAAGAAGAGACATTTTTATAACTTTGACATGAAAATTTGTATTATCATTAAGGGGTGGTCCATTTTAATAATGTGTGGTCTTCCGGCCATGCGTATGATATGAAGGCTGCTGCTCAGTCATTGTTTATTTTGTTTGGCGCAGAATTTTCTTCTTTGACCCTCTCTTGTGGCGAAAGACAATTCGTATTACCCGAAGGATTGAAGTTTGGAAGTTGGACCAGGCCATATCTAAGAAAGACAAATTCAAATTTAAATAAAAAATATATTTGTATTTTTTTGCTATCTCTGGCGCCCAATTATTTTTTTCTTTTTTCTTTTTTCTTTTTTTGGTTTTTAGGGTAAGCGTCAAAATTTTGGAGGGAGATTCTTAAAAATATATTTGATCTGATTCCCAACGTTCTTCTTAATGCTAATGGTTGAAAAATGTTGAAGTGGATGCAAGCCATTCATGTAATTAAGTAGTTTGTAGTAAAATGGCACTAAATAAGGTTTAAGCAAAAACCATACCGCCTCGTCTAATCGGACTGAGAATTAGAGCAACTTAGGTTTTGTTTTCATAACAAGCCTCGCAACTAACATGTCATCAATGTCATTATGTGCTTCATACTTACATCAACATCATCAGCTCTTTTGGTCTATTCGGATTTAAAAGATGTAGAAAGGCAAGTCAACTTGAGTATTTTTTTTTGTTTTTTCGTCTAACCGGATTCGCATCCTCAGCAACCATTCGTAGTCCCATCATCCGTCTCCGTTACGAGATCGCGACACGGTTCTTTTTTTTTTTTTCACACAGACATAAGTACATATGAATAGATCCCTCACCCTCTCCCCTCCCGCTCCTATCCTATATCCTCCAACCCATGGCGCAGCACACATCATCGACACCAACCTCGCAAGAGCCGTATAACTTCTTCCCACTGTCGCCGTAGATGATTATGCGGTTTCACTCCAAAAAATATAATTTTTAAGGGCCAAAAAATCATTCGCAAGAGAAAATACCGATCATTTAACTTTCTAGAAACTTGTTGGTAACTTATTAACACTTTTATGGAATTACGATCTTTTTTTTAACAATTTACAGAATACAACTTATTTTTAGTCTTTTACGGGTTCTTATTTGTCCTTTCTTTATGAAATACCTTAAATTTACCATCTCCTACTTGAATTTAGCAATCTTTGTTCGAATGACTTATTATTTTTTTCTGATAAAATAAACATTAGTTCTAAGTTACCAACTCTTATGTGGAAAAATAGCCAAAATTCATTTATTTTCAGTATATCAACTTTGGTTATCTTTAACAATTTTTTTTCTCTCTCACAAACCCCTTAAATGTATTAATTACCTCTTAAATGAATCCTTATCAAGCTTATCTATATATAATTTTTAAATTTTCCAAAAACTTTACTGAACTACTACTTTTAATTTTCTTTTCTTGCCAACTTTTTAGATTTTCATAACTCTTGTTGAAATTATAAACCTCAATTATAGTGACCGATAACAATTTTCAATCAAGTTTCCAACCAATGTTATGTTACCAACTCCTATTTAAGTTAGTCACTAATATTCATTTAAGTTTTTAAATACCAACTTCTCTTATCTTAAAGTGAAAGGATATTTTGCTATCGTCCATCAAATTTAAATTTACAAAAATTGGTGTAAAAGGTTCTCATTTGCAAACTAACAAAATGTCGTCGGTAACTACGGACAAGTAATCAGAAAAATCACAGGTTATTTTTTTCTTCACCAGATTTTTGCCGCTTACAAACACTTTTGAAGCTAACCGGTATAGGAAAAAAAATCCTGTGATTTTTGACACCATAGGATAGAATTCCACCTTTATCACTAGTACATTCTACAGAATAGTATTTGCCTCCAAAACAGACCGGAGCTACCAAACTGATGTCCCCTTCCTGACTAGTTTTCTTGGCCGAGCCCCTTCTTTGTACTCCTAACATACGCATATCTAAATTTGACTTCACAGCTTTGGCCAAAAAAAGTTTTGGCTTCACATAAATCTAATCACGTCAGTTTGTCTCACAGGGAACGAGGTAGAATTGTTATCTCTTGCACTAATTGGAGGTCAACTGTTTATATTGTAATTCGTTCTTCTAATGGTCACTTGAGTTTATTTAAGAGGGTAAACTTTTCATGATAATGACATGATCTTCAAATTGACATTTGGATCCGATCCCCAATGCAAGTGTATTTCTAATAGTGGGGTCAGCTAGGGGTGAGCAACTTAGACCGCTCGAATTGGGAACCGCCTATACTAACTGGGAACCGGACCATTGGTCGGGTCCCATTCCCAAACGTGAAATTGGTGTCCTGACAGTTCGGTTCCTGGTTCTTAGGAAGCTCAGATCAGACCGGTTAATTTTTTATATATTATTAAAAATAAAGATGTAAAAAAAAAGTAAAAAGAACTCAATTTAAATTTCTAAAGTTTTTATCTTTACCAAAATTTACCAAAATAATTTTTTCTTAAAAATAAGTAAAGAAATTCAATGTTTTTAGAATTTTTCCTGTTCCCAACCGATCCATTAGATTTTCTAGGAATTGGATCGGACTCAGTCCGGTACGATCTAGGACTTAGGCTGTCCGATTCCTGATTCCGAGAGGGAACCGGACCGCCCTAGATCATGCACACCCTTAGGGTCACCTACTTGAAAGGAAAAAACAAAATATCGGGATTGGCAAAGCTTAAACTTGGTAAGTAGCCATATTTACTTGATCCTTGCACATCTAAGTCCAATGCACATGCATTCTCGAATCATATGGCTCTTCCTTGAGTCTTACTCATTTAGTGGTGCATGTGAGTTCAGCTCATTCGGGATCATCCGATGCACATAGATCAAATTTCTCATTACCTGTGAAGTTTGGGTTGCTACTAAGAGGTAAATTAATTGAGAGCATTGCAAGATATGTTGATATTGATATGCAAAATTGCTTTATTGAAGTGATATGGCAGACAATTAGTGCATTTTTACTAATTTGTAAGCTAATCATAATTAAATTAGCATTTTTCTTAAATGAGTATTAATTGTGTATTCTCCCGTTTAAATTGACAGAAACATGGGTGGACTTAGGTAGCGATTTTATTTTACTTTTATTTTAAAGGGAGGGGCGGCGCATTGCCACAGTTCTAACTTCATGGCTTAATCAGTTCATATATGACATCTTCTTTAGTTTGCCTCCATAAATTAAGAGAATAAGGCTGGCATGTTGTACTAATGAAAGCTTGTCTGCTAAAAGCACCCGTTCATAATCCACTATAATTTAATCCTCACGCACGACAATATTTTATTTATCAACAAATTAGTTACCTTCGTATGCACTGGTGTAGAATTTTCCCCGGTGAGTAGAACTTCTAGATCCTGGCATCTTTTCCAGGAGACATGAGTGTCTTTTCCCGGAATTTTTCCACGTATATCAAATTAAAATGTGAATGTGACGAAACAGATTCTAACCATATGCCCAGAAACAAAACATCATTGTCAAAGCATTATGGAAACAATAATACTGAAGATGAGACCTGAAATCCTTGCTAGAATTATTGGTGTGTTTCTTACGGTGGTTGATCACAAAAACATTCAAGTACCTCGACTACCAGTTTGTTCTCGAGTCAAGATACTTTTTAAGTTCAAACTTAGAAATTCTACGTATGTAACAGGCATCTAGGTAGATGGCATGCACGGGCATCATGATGTTATTAAATGCATGGCATGCAATGATGACATGCATAGAGCTATCCAGCAACATG
>JAGKPW010000304.1:0-15000 GCA_019926035.1 Melaleuca alternifolia
AAAAAAGAAGAAACAATAATAATATATAAAAAATGACACTTTGATTCTATCGAATGAAATTCCATATCATAGGAATGGAAAGATCCCTTCTTCTAATTGTTGTTTCAATAATAAGTATTTTTGTTTTCAAACAAATCATTTTATCTATGATTTGGAATGGAACAAAAAATGGCCCGGCCAGGTACTGACCAGGCTAGGACGTGGAAAGAAAAAAAGCTCTTTTAGGCCAGGTACTAAAGCATTAGATTGCTAATATGTTGTACGAGTTTTTCGTACCGAGGGTTCGAATCCCTCTCTTTCCGTTTCCATGGATGACTTGGTATTTTATTTATTTTTTTTTCAAAACCTTTCCTTTTTATTTAATAAAATAAATAAGGATGTACAATAGATAAAATCCTAAGTTAAGAACATTGAAAAATTAAGCAAGTAAAAATAAAAGGAAAGGCCTTTTTTTTTTATTCTTCACGTCCAGGATTACGTCCTGGATCATTAGATAGGAATCCAAAGATGAAGAGAGAAACAAAAAATATCACTACTGTGTAAACAAAGAGTTTGAGAATAAGCATTACGCAATCTCCAAGATCTTTTTTTTTTGAAAAAAAAAAGAGAATAGATTCTCCATTTTTATACCCTATATCCTTTTTTGACACCAATAAACAAAACCAACAAACAAAATGGCTTCTCGAAATCAAAAATAAAAAAGAATTTTCAGAAATTCATTTGGAATAAGACTCGAGTCTTTCATTAAAAAAATATCTTTTCTATTTTTGGATGACTCTAAAAGGGTTTTTCAATAAATGAAAAAGAATCAGAATGAGGAAAGGAAAGAGGGTGAGTCAGATTTCTTGCAGCTATCTAAGAATTGTTTGAATCAAAGGTTCATGCTGTAAGACTTAGCCGATCTTATCCATTGTTAGAATTTTTTTTTTCGAATAAATTATGTCTAGGACAGTATTCAAAATCTCATCGAAACCTTACAGCAGCTTGCCAAACAAAGGCTAAGAGAAAAAAGAGAAGAGGTATTACTGGCATAAAATCTACGATGGGATTCAAAAACGCGTAGGCCTCAGGCAATTTGGCTAAGAAAAAACTAATTGAATTCGAATAAAGGGTGGAATGAAGACAGATACAGATCAAACTAAAGATATTAAGCATAACAAACATTTTTTTTTCTTGGACTTGTAGATAATTGTATTTTGATTGAGTTATTGTTATTGATAATTGATATCCCTTAAAAATGAAAAAAAAAAAGTAAGGTATACCAAAAAATCCTTCTTTGAACTCACCCAATCCAAAATTCTTCAATTCTCAAAAAAGAATAGAAGAAATTCTACTTTTATACAATATCTTAATTGAATTATATGTAATGATCAATAAATTCAGTTTCATTGTATATCTACACGTGTCAAAACCCTAGGAACAATAGAGTCCATATTGTGGATTGGAATTGACGAACAACCAAAAACAATACTAGTGTTTATTAGTATTGAATAGAAATCGAAATGGGGCGTGGCCAAGTGGTAAGGCAACGGGTTTTGGTCCCGCTATTTGGAGGTTCGAATCCTTCCATCCCAGGGAATACCTATTCTATATATAGATAGAAATATTTATTATCATAAAGGTTATCTTTTTGAACTACCTTCTCTACTCTTTAAGAGTCAAATATTGGATATTATGTGATTCTTGTTTATGATTTTTAATGATTCTATTCCTATTCTTCTTTAAATCCTATTTTTTTCACAAATTAAATTCAAATAAGATACATATAGATGGAACTGAATCGAGTTGTGATCTAGGAACATAGATTCGAAGAATTGGAAATAAAGAAAAAAGGGATTGCAAAAGAGGTTGAATGCGCTTTTCATCGTATGTCTATCGTCTTGTACTTTGAATCTTCAATATTCATATTTAAGTTTAAGTTAGTTACGTCGAAAAGCCTTATGTCCCATATAATAAGAATTAATTAACAATGTAAGATATCAATTTCACTAGCGGTGTTTGTACAAATTGGATTAAGAAATAATCAAGTTACATACATATAACATAGCTATTTTCTTTGAACCTCATTTTTATTTTTAGGTATTTCATTTCGTATTTGATTTGGTTTTCATAAATAATTGTAAATCTATGTAATAATATAGACATGGGAGTAATTAATACATCCTATATTCTATTCCCCTTGCTTTAAATAAAAATTATGGAACGAACCCCCCCAGTCAAAGAAACTACGTGTAAAAGAAGGAAATGCTTAATGTATTATTGTCGTTCTATTTCAGTGATAATTTTTTTTTGTTTTTTCAAAAATATTTTGGATCCGTTAATTTGTAATATTCTATATTGAATATTCCTAATTCCTTCCAATGACAATTGTTCAGTCTATCTAATAGAGTGAATTCTTTATTTTTTTATTATTTTCTTTTTTAGTATGAAATGAAAGAAAAAGAGTCTAAATCTTCCTTTACATCAACTTTTTTTTATCCACTTCACGAAAAAAAAAAATTTCTTTTTCTATCTATCTATATTTTTTTAACCACTGAGGTTTAGGTTAAATTCAAAGATGGATTCTTTATGATGATAAATGCAATCTTTAGTAGAACTTTATTCAAATAGTGATATCCAGGTATTTTTTTTTTCAATTCAATAACTATTTGAATTTAATGATTTCTTATGAGTATTTGATATTCGAAGAAGTCTAAGATTGTTGAATATATTCTCTTAAGTTACTTGAAGATACAATGTAGATTCAATACAAAGAACTTTTTTCTTCCTAATACTAATAGAATATAATATTTAGAAACCTAATAGTTCAAAATTAATAAAATAATTAATAAATAAAATGAAAATTTGCATTCATCCAAAAAAAAAGAAAATAGAGGGTTAAATTGAATTCTTACTAAGACTTCTTTAGAAACCAATGTAACGACCGAACAAATGACTATTCATGATTTCCTAATTGAATCAATTACATTTAGTTCCAAACTAGAGGAATGTTATGGTAAAACTTCGTTTGAAACGATGTGGTAGAAAGCAACGTGCGACTTGAATGACATGATCAGTTGTGGATTCTTACACCCACCCTTTTCATTATATTCTATAGGAATGAAGGTGCTCTTGGCTCGACATCCTTTGTTCTGTTCCACTAGAACCCTCACCTTGTCTTGTAACGACCGTGCTCGGTCCGGTTCGCAATTTACGGCTAAATTGGGATTTTTTGGGAAATTGGATAATTTCCCCGGTATTTGCGAAATTTGGAAAAATATTGGATTTAACGCAAATTTGAAGTTTAAAATTTTATTGGGGCCCAAAACATTTTAAATTTCAATTTGGGAATTTTCAGGAATTTTTTGGGAAATTTTCAGAATTTTAAAATTATTTTTCCGAATTTCGGAAATTAAAATATATTATTTTAATTAAAAATCCCCGACCGGCCAGCGAACCGGCCGGTCCGGCCGTGCACGCCGCCGGTCCGACCAGGTCGAACCGGGTGGCACGTGCCCCGCACGCGCCTCGCGGCTTCCCTCTCTCCCTCTCTCCTATCTCTCTGCGGCATTAGGTCGAACAGTTGATGGACGTCCATCAACTGTTCAACCCGTCGCTTCCACCGGCCAATCAGCCCTGCAGCCACCCACCCCTGACTTGGAGGAGACCGTCGGAGGGGACTACGGCCGTGGGGGAGGCGGCACGTGGCTGGCGGGGCCGGATTTTCCGGCCACGCTCACCCACCCCACTCGGCTTAAAAACCGAGTGGGCAAGGGTTTTCGGGGAAGTTTTTCACCGAGTTCCTAGCCTCCTCTCCACGCGTTCTTGGCGTCCTCTTGAAGCTGGTGACTCCCTCTTCCGAACGCCCCCGACCTCCGCCGCCGCCTCGCCGCGAGCCGCCGGAAACAGCCAGTTGCAGGAGGCTTCGCGACCAGCCGTCCGGGAGCTTTTCTGGAAAAAGGCCAGAACCGTGTGCGAGCAGCCGACTTCACGGAGCCGCCCCGCCGTGCTCCGGCCACCCCAGGCCGAGCCACCGCCGCCGTTTGACACGTCGTGACGCAGGCTCCCCGAACCGACCCACACCAAGCTCCGACGAGACCCCAGGCCGACGCACGGAGGCGAGTTCCGAGCCTTCACGACCAGCCGGAAAACCGCAAGGAAGGGGCCACGATCCGGTCCGTGACCCAGCCGACCTGATCCGTGACCCAGCCACGACCCGATCCGTGACCCAGCCACGACCCGATCCGTGACCCAGCTGATCCGGTCCGTGGCCTGGCCAAAATCAATCCCTGACCCATCCGTCCGATCCGTGCACCGATCCGCCCGATCGGTGCACCGATCCGAGCCGACCCGTGCACGACCCGTGCCTGACCCGTCTGGCCCGTGCACTGACCAGGCCAGCAGAGGAAGAACCGGGCCACTGACCAGGCCCAGTAGCCAGGCCCGAAGGCCCAGCCGACCCGGCCCGGCCAGCAGCCCCGCGGGCCCAACTCGTGGGCCCGACCCTTGAGGCTCAGCCCGGCCCACTTTCAGGCCTAGTTTTCAACCCAGGCCCACTCAGCCGGCCCGGAGGAAAGGAAAAGAAGGCCCGACCCGAAAAAAAAAAGAAGAAAAAAAACAAAAGAAAAAAAAGAGGAGGAGCTCAGCAGCAGGCTTGTTGGGACACTCTCCAAGTGAGTGGATCCTAACCTTTTATTAGGCGCATCTCCGTTTTAGTAGAATTTAGCGGGTAGAATTTGGGGCGATTAGAACGGCTAGGGCAATTAGAATTGGTTTAAACGTAAACTGCAATTCGTATAGAATTGGACCTCATGCTTGGTTTATCCATTAGCCTAGTCGAGTAAAGGATTGCTTGTTTGGACCACGATTAGTGGTCGGGCCAACTTGTATTGGTCAAGGGTGTCCCTTCTCGTGAAATTACGAGAACACACTCGTGCTCAGTTCAGACTGGGAGTAGTCCGATCAAATTCCCCGAAATTTTGCGATCAGAGTTGGGACTTACTCGAACTGGCAGCTTGGGTGGTTGAGTAGTATTTTACACTCCTTTACCGCTTTATATTAAAGTTAATTTATCGTTAATGTCATTTACTTAGATGCATTTAAATTATGTTTTTTTTTTTCCTCGCCTAATTAAGTAGTTTAAATTTTATAGTTTACTCCGTAATTTCGATCACGCCTATTTAATTTAGATTGCAATTTATTTACTATCTCGCGCATTTATAAGGTTGAGTTAGACGGTACCCCGCGACCCGGCTTAGACACCCCGATTGGTTGTCGATTAGTGGATAGTAGTATATTCCGATTGTGGGGCCATGGGATGTGAGACTAAAGGTAGGTCTTACCTAGTTCTGCCTGTTACCGCCCGGAGACTGAGAGGGGATGGGACGTCCAGGGACCCCAGGACTGGGCTGATCCTAATCTAGGGTTATGGTTTGCTCACTGAGACCGTGGAATCTCACCCCACCACCCCACCATACCAGGACCTCAGAATGGACACGGACAGCTCCGATTCGGAGAACATGGCGGTGGAGGACCATCTCATGGAATGGCCTTCCGAGGAGGAGGAAGCTTAGGATCAGCAGGCGCCGGACCCTCAGGATCAGGAGGAGGATTGGGACCAGGAGCTGGATCGACTGCTGGAGATGGAAGACCCGGGGTCCGATGAGGACCTGGAGGACGTCGGGGGATACTTGCCGCCGGATGTCCCCTTTGAACCGGATGAATTACCCGAGGACGAGGAAGAGTACGAACTAGGAGTGAATCCTGAGGCTCCTCAAAGTAGGGGAGAGGTCATAGACACTGATGTCCAGGAAGACGGGCTGATCGTCGAATTCCACCGGGAAACGGGGTGGATCTGGAGCACTAGGAGGGATATCTGGTACCCACACCAGCACGTGAAGGTCTACTCAGGGTTCCAGGAAACCGAACTAGAACTCTTACACGAGAGGTGTGAGGTGCCGCAAGGGGGCTACCTGTCGGACTTTAAAGACCCCGAAGGAGAGGACGATTCAGAGGACGGTACGGTAATCGACGAGAAGCCTTCATGTGAGAGGACTTGGCCCAAGCCCCCGACCACTCCTTAGGATAGCCTTAGTCTTCCCTAACTTAGACCGCAACTTTTGTGTGTATAGCTGAGCGGTGCTAGTGTACGTAGGTCTTGTATGACTCTCTTTTGGACCACTCCCCTCTCCCGTACTTGTGATGTGTACCCTTTTTGAAGAACCTTCTGGTATTAGAACTGACGGCGATCTTGGATTGTAAAATTGATGCTGATGGAATGAAAAACGTTTCCTGAAAAGTGTGGTATTTAATTGGATCCTGAAGTAATTGCTACGACCCCGAAACCGGGGCGGTATGGGACGTGTGCAGCAAGGCCGGACATTGGCTAGAGACCATAGGGCTTGGTCTACGCCGGACTCGACCTGGGCGGTATGGGACGCACAGGGCGAGGTCAGGCGTGTGACGTGACGTCTGGTTTAGCTAAGTTGGCACGGTCTAGAACGTGTGCAGCAAGGCCGAATCTGGACTTGTAGTGCCGGAGGGCACGTGGCCGTTGATCGGCGTGGCGAGGCTGGGCCTCTGCTGTTGTGACAATGATCCCCCTTTTGAGAAGGTGTGGTGTTTCTGTCACCGCCTGCGTGGCGAAAGTGCGTGGCACCGAGTGAGGGTGGCCACTGATGCACTGGAGTCGAGTTCCTGACGAGGTTTCGACTGGACCCGTGGGGTCGTGTTGTCCTACGAGGATAGGACGGGTGTTGATGGTGGTTTCCAACACCGAGTGTTGATGGTGGTTTCCAACACTGTCATAGTATGCGATACTATGTCTCCTTTCGAGGTCAATAGGGTGTTTTTAAACGATCTATTTTGGTAGATCTAGCTGTAGTGCTTACCCCTGTTGAATTCCTCAAGGAGTGTCAAAAGCATTGTGATGCTGTAACAGGAAGACCAGATGGTCAGACCGCGGGGGAGACCTCCGCGTAGAAGGGCGACGATTGGTCGCTTCGGGGTGGGGGAGGATGAACCCCAAGAAGATCCCCGTGTTGAGGGACTCGTGAGAACGGTGGAGGATCTGCGGGAGGAAGTCCGCCAGCAAGCAAGAAATCAGGACGCCGCAATCGCAGCTGCGGTAAATGCCGCCTTAGCTGCCGTACGGAATGAGAATGCTGCCGCGGCCCAGGGATCCGCCGTGCGAGTCGACGAGCAGGAAGTTGAGGTTCCGGCCCCTGCTCCTTTGGCTGATGGTACGAATGGGGAGAGGAGGAAACAGAGGCAGGTCGGACAATTCCTAAAGTTGAAACCCCCAGTCTTTACCGGAATGGGAGACCCTGGAGCAGCAGAGGAATGGCTGCCGGAGCTTGAGAAGATATTTGAGGTCATGGAGTGTTCAAACGAAGATCGAGTGACACTCGCGGTGTATCAACTATAGGGGAATGCCCGACATTGGTGGAGGGTCACCAGAGGTATCGCCTTTCCTGGAGGCGCAGTACCTAACTGGGAGGATTTCGTTGAAACTTTCAACGAGCAATATTTCCCCGAGGCAGAGAGAGACGCGAAGCTCGCCGAGTTTCAGAGACTGCGGCAGAATAACCTGACAGTGCTGGAGTATGAGGCACAGTTTACCGCCCTGGCCAAGTATGGCAAGAAGTTGATCGAGGATCCAGTGGACAGGGCGAAGAAATTTCGGGAAGGGCTGAAACCCGAAATCAAATCCCAGCTTGCTCCCTTCAACCTACGGGATTACAAGGAGGTGTTCACAAGGGCTCAATTGGTCGAGAAGGACCTAAACGAGAGAGTAGCCGCGTCTGGATCGCGAGCATTCGCGGGTAGAGATGCTAGTAGATTTCGGCATGTAAAGAAGCCGGCAGCAGGGGTGAAGAAGCCCTTTCCAGCTATACGAAACGGGGGAGTCAGGAAGCCCCCCTTTCGTCAAGGGAATTGGTGCCGACAGTGTGGAAAGACGCACCAACCGGGACCCTGTCCCCCGAAGAGCGAGGGATGCTACGGGTGTGGCCAGCTGGGCCACATGGTCCGTGATTGTCCTCAGCGCGCTCCTAGAGCGCAGCCTCAGCAGCAGGTCGGGCAGCTAGCAGGCCTAGCGCCGCCTCTTTTGATGGACCGACCCTCGGCGCAGGGAAGAGTCTATGCGGTGACCAGACATGAAGCACAGAACTCGGGAGGAGTCATAACAGGTACCGTCTCCTTACACCGCATTTCTGCTTATGCTTTGTTCGACACGGGGGCTACCCACTCGTTCGTCGCTGAGCGTTTTGTGGAGTTAGTAGGGTTGCATGTGGAACCCTTAGCTGTTGTTTTGAATGTCTCGACGCCTCTGCATGTTCACATGTTATCCGTTAACGGATGCAAGGACTGCGAGTTAGAGCTCAGCGGAGTTAGAAGTTCGATTGATTTGGCGGTTTTAGATTTGCGTGATTATGATGTTATTATTGGCATGGATTGGTTGACTAGACAGAAAGCTACGGTGGACTGTTCTAGGAAGCTTGTAAGGTTCTGCCCGACTGAGGACTCGAGTTACGAGTTCCTCGGAGGTCACGGCGGACCTTCAACCGCAATTATCTCTTCTTTGGAAGCGACACGGTTGTTAGTGGATGGCTGTCAAGGCTACCTAGCTAGTGTTGTTGACACGACGGTCGAAGGACCAGTGTTAGAGGAGATCGTTATAGTTCGGGAGTTTCCCGACGTTTTTCCGGAGGAACTACCTGGGTTACCCCCAGAGAGGGAAGTAGAGTTTGCTATCGAAGTGCCTTCCGGGACGGAACCGATCTCTAAGGCTCCCTACCGGATGTCACTCTCAGAGCTGAAGGAGTTAAAGGTGCAGATGCAAGAACTACTGGATAAAGGATTTATCCGCCCAAGTGCGTCACCATGGGGTGCGCCAGTCCTCTTTGTAAAGAAAAAGGATGGGTCCTTAAGACTTTGCATTGATTACCGACAACTGAATAAGGTAACAGTCAAGAATAGATACCCGTTACCCAGGATTGACGATTTATTTGATCAGTTGCAAGGAGCCAAGGTCTTCTCGAAGATTGACCTGAGGACGGGATACCACCAATTAAGGATTAAAGAGGAGGATATCCCGAAGAGTGCCTTTCGAACTCGTTATGGACATTACGAGTTCACAGTAATGCCGTTTGGATTAACCAACGCTCCAGCTGCTTTCATGGATTTGATGAACAGGGTGTTCAGGGAGTACTTGGACAGGTTCGTCATAGTCTTCATCGACGATATACTGATCTATTCAAAGAGTTCAGCAGAACATGAGCAGCACCTAAGGATAGTACTTATGGTACTAAGAAGACATGCACTTTACGCGAAGTTCAGTAAGTGTGAGTTTTGGCTAGATCGCGTAGCCTTTTTGGGACATGTGATCTCGGGAGATGGAATCTCCGTAGACCCTGCAAAGATTGAGGCGGTGATGGATTGGCCGAGACCTACGACAGTGACGGAAGTTCGTAGCTTCCTAGGTCTGGCGGGGTACTACAGAAGGTTTATAGAGAAATTTTCAAGCCTGTCCCTGCCCTTGACAAGCTTGTTGAAGAAGGATAAGAAGTTCGAATGGACGGAAAAGTGCGAGAGGAGCTTTCAAGCACTAAAAGAGAAGTTGACCACTGCACCGGTCCTGACCATTCCTACAGGACCAGGTGGTTATGAAGTTTATAGTGACGCCTCATATCAAGGTCTTGGGTGCGTTCTAATGCAACACGGTCGAGTTGTAGCTTACGCATCGAGACAGTTGAAGCCCCACGAGCAAAACTATCCAACGCATGACCTGGAGTTAGCCGCAGTGATCTTCGCGCTCAAAATTTGGAGGCACTATCTGTGCGGAGAAAAGTTTCCAATCTTTACAGATCATCAAAGCCTCAAGTATCTGTTCTCTCAGAAGGAATTGAACATGAGACAACGGAGATGGATGGAACTCCTGAAGGACTACGATTGCGAAATCCTGTACCACCCAGGAAAAGCGAATCGTGTAGCAGATGCGCTTAGTCGTAAGTCCTCTTTGACTTCACTGTTGGCCAAGGAATGGCAACTGCACGGGAAGGTACAAAACTCGGAGTTCAGGTTTGAGATTGGACACCTGAATTGTTTAATGGCCACCTTAAGGATAGAACCTCAAATCAGGACCAAGATTAAAGATCTACAATCTTCGGACCCTTCCTTATTGGACATCTTACAGACCAAAGGGGAACTAAGGAAACCTGGTTTCCAGGTCTCGGAGGATGGAGTCCTGAGCTTCCGAGGGAGACTTTGTGTACCTGATAATCCTGATTTAAGGAACGAAATCCTGTCCGAAGCACACCGAAGTAAGTACAGTGTCCACCCTGGTAACACCAAGATGTACCAGAATCTAAGACCCCACTACTGGTGGAGCGGGATGAAGGCGGACGTGGCAAGATTCGTGGCCAAGTGTCTGACGTGCCAACAAGTGAAGGCGCAACACTGTAAGCCGGGAGGTCTTTTGAACCCTTTGGAAATCCCAGAATGGAAATGGGAGCATATCACAATGGATTTCGTGACCGGCTTACCAAGAAGTCAGAAGGGTCACGATATGATTTGGGTCATAGTGGACAGACTGACCAAATCTGCCCACTTCCTGGCAGTACGAAAGAACCTTCCCTTGGACCGGTTGGCAGACTTATATGTGACCCAGATCGTCAGACTGCATGGTGTGCCGGTAACTATCACCTCCGACCGTGACCCAAGATTCACCGCTTACTTTTGGAAGAGCCTACAAGGAGCCTTGGGTACCCGACTGCAGTACAGTACGGCGTACCATCCCCAGACTGATGGGCAGTCTGAGCGGACCATCCAGACCCTGGAAGACATGCTGAGGGCGTGCGTCATGGATTTTAAAGGAGGATGGGAAAGTCAGTTACCTCTGGTGGAGTTCGCCTACAACAATAGCTTTCAACAAAGCTTAGGGATGGCACCCTTTGAGGCCTTGTATGGACGAGCCTGCAGGACTCCGGTATGTTGGGACGAAGTCGGGGAACGGAAAATTTTGGGACCCGAACTGGTACAGCAATCGCAGGAAGCAGTAAAGTTGATTAGACAGAGGTTGAAAACGGCTCAGAGCCGACAAAAAGGCTATGCAGATCGAAGGCGACGGCCCTTGGAATTTGACGAAGGAGAACATGTCTTCCTAAAAGTGTCGCCTAAGAAAGGGATATCTCGTTTCGGAGAAAAAGGCAAGCTGAGTCCCCGGTTTGTGGGACCCTTTGAGATTTTGGAGAGGATAGGCCCGGTAGCCTATCGACTGGCCCTACCACCGAACTTGGAACAAATTCACAACGTCTTCCATGTTTCCATGCTAAGGAAGTATGAGCCCGACCCTTCGCATGTGTTAAGCTACGAAGACATTAAGCTGGATGGACAAGTGTCCTACGAAGAAAGGCCAGTCAGGATTGGAGATTGGAAGGAGCGGAAACTCCGGAACAAGGTTATACCCCTGGTCAAGGTGGTATGGGAACATCACGGCTCAGAGAACGCAACCTGGGAGAGCGAAGAGCTCATGCGACAACAACACCCTCTACTGTTTGAAGACTTAGAAGCAGCAAATTTCGGGGACGAAATTTCTTAAGGGGGGTAGGTTGTAACGACCGTGCCCGGTCCGGTTCGCAATTTACGGCTAAATTGGGATTTTTCGGGAAATTGGATAATTTCCCCGGTATTTGCGAAATTGGAAAAATATTGGATTTAACGCAAATTTGAAGTTTAAAATTTTATTGGGGCCCAAAACATTTTAAATTTCGATTTGGGAATTTTCAGGAATTTTTCGGGAAATTTTCAGAATTTTAAAATTATTTTTCCGAATTTCGGAAATTAAAATATATTATTTTAATTAAAAATCCCAAACCGGCCAGCGAACCGGCCGGTCCGGCCGTGCACGCCGCCGGACCGACCAGGTCGAACCGGGTGGCACGTGCCCCGCACGCGCCTCGCGGCTTCCCTCTCTCCCTCTCTCCTCTCTCTCTGCGGCATTAGGTCGAACAGTTGATGGACGTCCATCAACTGTTCAACCCGTCGCTTCAACCGGCCAATCAGCCCTGCAGCCACCCACCCCTGACTTGGAGGAGACCGTCGGAGGGGACTACGGCCGTGGGGGAGGCGGCACGTGGCCGGCGGGGCCGGATTTTCCGGTCACGCTCACCCACCCCACTCGGCTTAAAACCGAGTGGGCAAGGGTTTTCGGGGAAGTTTTTCACCGAGTTCCTGGCCTCCTCTCCACGCGTTCTTGGCGTCCTCTTGAAGCTGGTGACTCCCTCTTCTGAACGCCCCCGACCTCCGCCGCCGCCTCGCCGCGAGCCGCCGGAAACAGCCAGTTGCAGGAGGCTTCGCGACCAGCCGTCCGGGAGCTTTTCTGGAAAAAGGCCAGAACCGTGTGCGAGTAGCCGACTTCACGGAGCCGCCCCGCCGTGCTCCGGCCACCCCAGGCCGAGCCACCGCCGCCGTTCGACACGTCGTGACGCAGGCTCCCCGAACCGACCAACACCAAGCTCCGACGAGACCCCAGGCCGACGCACGGAGGCGAGTTCCGAGCCTTCACGACCAGCCGGAAAACCGCAAGGAAGGGGCCACGATCCGGTCCGTGACCCAGCCGACCTGATCCGTGACCCAGCCGACCTGATCCGTGACCCAGCCACGACCCGATCCGTGACCCAGCCACGACCCGATCCGTGACCCAGCTGATCCGGTCCGTGGCCTGGCCAAAATCAATCCCTGACCCATCCGTCCGATCCGTGCACCGATCCGCCCGATCCGTGCACCGATCCGAGCCGACCCATGCACGACCCGTGCCTGACCCGTCCGGCCCGTGCACTGACCAGGCCAGCAGAGGAGGAACCGGGCCACTGACCAGGCCCAGTAGCCACGCCCGAAGGCCCAGCCGACCCGGCCCGGCCAGCAGCCCCGCGGGCCCAACTTGTGGGCCCGACCCGTGAGGCTCAGCCCGGCCCACTTTCAGGCCTAGTTTTCAACCCAGGCCCACTCAGCCGGCCCGGAGGAAAGGAAAAGAAGGCCCGACCCGAAAAAAAAAAAAAAAAAAAAAAAAAAAAAAAAAAAAAAAAAAGGAGGAGGAGCTCAGCAGCAGGCTTGTTGGGACACTCTCCAAGTGAGTGGATCCTAACCTTTTATTAGGCGCATCTTCGTTTTAGTAGAATTTAGCGGGTAGAATTTGGGGCGATTAGAACGGCTAGGGCGATTAGAATTGGTTTAAGCGTAAACTGCAATTCGTATAGAATTGGACCTCATGCTTGGTTTATCTATTAGCCTAGTCGAGTAAAGGATTGTTTGTTTGGACCACGATTAGTGGTCGGGCCAACTTGTATTGGTCAAGGGTGTCCCTTCTCGTGAAATTACGAGAACACACTCGTGCTCAGTTCAGACTGGGAGTAGTCCGATCGAATTCCCCGAAATTTTGCGATCAGAGTTGGGACTTACTCGAACTGGCAGCTTGGGCGGTTGAGTAGTATTTTACACTCCTTTACCGCTTTATATTAAAGTTAATTTATCGTTAATGTCATTTACTTAGATGCATTTAAATTATGTTTTTCCTTGCCTAATTAAGTAGTTTAAATTTTATAGTTTACTCCGTAATTTCGATCACGCCTATTTAATTTAGATTGCAATTTATTTACTATCTCGCTCATTTATATGGCTGAGTTAGACGATACCCCGCGACCCGGCTTAGACACCCCGATTGGTTGTCGATTAGTGGAGAGTAGTATATTCCGATTGTGGGGCCATGGGATGTGAGACTAAAGGTAGGTCTTACCTAGTTCTGCCTGTTACCGCCCGGAGACTGAGAGGGGATGGAACGTCCAGGGACCCTAGGACTGGGATGATCCTAATCTAGGGTTATGGTTTGCTCACTGAGACCGTGGAATCTCACCCCACCACCCCACCACACCAGGACCTCAGAATGGACACGGACAGCTCCGATTCGGAGAACATGGCGGTGGAGGACCATCTCATGGAATGGCCTTCCGAGGAGGAGGAAGCTCAGGATCAGCAGGCGCCGGACCTCAGGATCAGGAGGAGGATTGGGACCAGGAGCTGGATCGACTGCTGGAGATGGAAGACCCGGGGTCCGATGAGGACCTGGAGGACGTCGGGGGATACTTGCCGCCAGATGTCCCCTTTGAACCGGATGAATTACCCGAGGACGAGGAAGAGTACGAACTAGGAGTGAATCCTGAGGCTCCTCAGAGTAGGGGAGAGGTCATAGACACTGATGTCCAGGAAGACGGGCTGATCGTCGAATTCCACCGGAAAACGGGGTGGATCTGGAGCACTAGGAGGGATATCTGGTACCCACACCAGCACGTGAAGGTCTACTCAGGGTTCCAGGAAACCGAACTAGAACTCTTGCACGAGAGGTGTGAGGTGCCGCAAGGGGGCTACCTGTCGGACTTTAAAGACCCCGAAGGAGAGGACGATTCAGAGGACGGTACGGTAATCGACGGGAAGCCTTCATGTGAGAGGACTTGGCCCAAGCCCCCGACCACTCCTTAGGATAGCCCTAGTCTTCCCTAACTTAGACCGCAACTTTTGTGTGTATAGCTGAGCGGTGCTAGTGTACGTAGGTCTTGAATGACTCTCTTTTGGACCACTCCCCTCTCCCGTACTTGTGATGTGTACCCTTTTTGAAGAACCTTCTGGTATTAGAACTGACGGCGATCTTGGATTGTAAAATTGATGCTGATGGAATGAAAAAACGTTTCCTGAAAAGTGTGGTATTTAATTGGATCCTGAAGTAATTGCTACGACCCCGAAACCGGGGCGTGACATGTCTTGGGTTGTAGTGTAAACAGTATGTGATGTAGCTCGAGTAGAAAGTATTGATTCATTTCTCAGGGCAAGGATCTAGGGTTAGTTCCAATTAATAAGTTGGAACAACTTCGTAAGTGTAGTCTATTTTCGATTTCTAAATTGAAAGGATCCAATTCGAGCAAGTTTCAAATCCAAAAAAGTAAAATTTGTTGGAATTAGTGAAACACTTTT